>CM046427.1:25983246-26174963 GCA_025506505.1 Flaveria sonorensis | reverse complement strand
GGGAACCCATTCCCAGCTTGACTTCTATTTTGATGAAGATTTGGGTTTCAGTGAGTACCATGACTCTCTTCTCTACCCACACTCAAGGGGAGGTGAGTACTCCTGCTTCACCCAAGTCTAGCCCACATCAGACACCCAAATTAAGTTGATCTTCCTATGATTGTCCAGGAGACCCATGTGAAAAGGCTATCACTGTTGCCAGTGATTGCATCTTCAAGACCTCAACCACGACAACCTAGCTCTTGACATTGTCATGGGGCAGGGGAAATCCAACAGCCAAGAACCCCATGCTGGTGGTGAAGGAGCAGATCTTGGTTCACCTCCTTCATCCCCGAATGATTCTTCAACTGAAGATGAAGGGATTCTGAAACTCAGGGTGCACCAACTCGAAGACATCTGCACCCAACTGGTTTCAAAGATAGCTCACCTTGAATCACAGGTGACTATCTTGCAAAGGAGGGTCCATGACCAGTAACTTGAGATCACCGATCTCAAGGGCCAGTTAGCTGAGAGACCCATAGGACAAACTCACCAGGTCCACAAGAACCTGTGGATGTTATGGATCACTTCCCCAGCTCACCTATGCATGAGTGGTGATGCTACCAAAAAGGGGGAGGAAGTTCTAACAGCCACAGAACCTGGGAGTTCTTCCTCAAGTATGGACATACAGGACTCACCATCCTATCTTGCAGTGTCCATGCTCAGCAAACCTCCTCAAGACAGAAATCTCGACTTGCAAATTCATTATCAATTTGAGGAAGGGATACCAAGAACAATGTCTGCCCCTTCTAAAACCCAATCAGGGGTTGGGGGTAATGACACTAGAGCTCAGGGTCAACTAGAAATCTTAAACATTTCAAACCTGAGTTTCTATAAGGGTATAAATCTGGTAGATCTGGCAATGTCAACCCAAGCAATAACAGACAAGCTGTCAGACTAGCCAATCAAATTCAAGAAAGGTGCTGGTGCGAGAATTCAAAAGGAGAAACATCATATAGACAGAGGCTAGCAGTTATTGAAGCTTTGTCAACTGGATTTGAGGTAGACCCCAAGATTAGCTTCGAAGGGAAAGCCTTGACTGAAGGCCCAGAGGCTGAGACTAGAACCTTGAGACAAGATCTCCTCCAGCACCCCATACCCCAGTGAGGCACCAGCTGGTGATGGTGCTTCACAACCTCTCTCTGGCCAGAGCTTAACTACTGAATCAAGCAATTAAGGCCAAAGCTGCTGAGTCATCAAGATCTGCAATTGAAAAGGCAAAAGGAAGATGACTCCTGAAGAGATTGAAGAAGAAAAGAGAGAGAGGAAGAGGAAGCTGAGGGGAGAGAGTTCAAGTGGTTCCCCAGGATTCATGCAAGCTGCAATTCTAGCTTCCCTGTACCAAACACTCAAGAAGATGAATTAAAGGCAGCTAGGCTCAACTATCTTAGGATCAGGAACTACAACATAGATGAACTCATCTCTCTCCCCTTAGAGGAGTTAAATGAATGGCTGACATTAAATTGTCAAAGGAGAGGAAGGAAGCAGAGGATGCAGCCTTGACCCTCAAACACAAGGAAGAAATGATGGAGAAAAAGGCTTTACAAGAACATTTCTGTCCTTCCCCAGTTAAGAAAGTCCTGAGTCAGAGACTGTGGCTGCTGAACAACCACAGGTAGTTGATGAAGAAGAAAGATTAAAAATGATCAACTACCTGAGTGCCACAAGTCTCTATCAGGGACCTGCACTCCTTCCCTTGCCTTATGATTATATATTATTTGAATACAATAAGCAGCTGGAAGAGCAAGCCAAAAAGGAAAGACAAGCTGCAAGGAAGAGGCAAAGGGAAGAAGCTTCAAAATCAAGAGCCATCATCCAAAAAAGTCAGAAAAAGTCTGTCAGATAGCAGAGGATGATGAGCTTCTTGAAGCTGTATGGGTTCTCAGAAAGGAGCTTGGTCCCATGTCTCTATCCATAATGGATGAGCACATAAGGGTGATCAAGCAGAAGATAAAAAGGGGAGAGCTTGTGGACCTTCATTCATCATCAAGTCAAGCTCAACCTAAAGTTGAGGTAAAGGTTGAACTACAGAGACAACACCACCTGCACCTGAAGCTGCATAACAGCCAACTTCATCTTCTAACCCATAGCAGGGTTCTCCTCCCTCTCCTTCTGAAACTGGAGAGAGGAGATCCCAACTAAGAGGGAATCCACTAAAGAACTTGGTACTGAAGACCAACCCTCTCAGTTAAAATCATCAGGGAGGAGAAAAAGGATGGCCAGAAGAAGATCATCAACTAAGAAGAAAAGAAGAAAGGCATCCACCTCCCAACCTCAGGATAAGTCAGAACATCATAAGAAGTACATGAAGAGGACTCTCAACCAACTCTTATCATAGTAGAGCCTCTCTCTGTGGAAGACAAATTCTATCCTGGACATTTGCTGAAGAACCGGACTGATGGTATGTCATTAGAGATCAGGGAGAACAACATGTCTACTTCACAAGTGACATGCTTGAACTCCCTCTGCATGATCTCTATGACATGAGAAGGTACTTCATGAGTCTGAAGAATCCAGATCTACTGATGAAGAAAGGAATTATGAAGATCCTCATATGGACTATCCCAGTCTGAAGAACCTCTCTGTTTTGGTAGCATCAGCCTAGGGGGAGTTTGTAGGAACCTCTGAAGTTAAGAGGCTGATGCAACCAAAGGATACCAAAACAACCAATTCTTCCAAATGCACTTTGGAATGAAGAAGAACCAGCTTCGGAAGTTTTACACACTCAAGAAAAATGCTAAGTGTAAAATCTTCCGAAGCAAAGTTCAGAAGAACTGCGACGGAAGCTTACGCTTTCACTTAACTTATAAAATACTCCAAGTGTAAAGTCTTCGAAGCCAAAGACTCAACTCTTCCAAAGGTAAAGATGAAGTCTTTTCGAAGCTCTTAAAACAAAGTCTTCCGAAGCTGTTTAAAGACAATCTGATTTTCTTCTGAAGAGAGAGAAAATATACCTTTTCCATCAACTTTATCATAAAGCAACTTACTGTCCGCTGCATGCTCTGGTGGTTCACCAACTATCATCATTTGGTGAAGCTTCCATGCTTTATGATAAGTAGATAAGGTCTTTTCTGCAAGTTTTGTTTTTGTTCCTTTTTGGCTTTTGCAATAGGAAAGTTAATAAGCTATGGCATGCATAGTCACTAGTCAAAAGGCAATTTGTCTTTTGACTTTAGGCTGATCTTGTTGTCTAGATTAGTTACTTAAACTGTCTTTTTGCACATTGACGGTTGTAGGATGTATTATTATAAGTAGTTTCGGTTCTTGTATTCAAATATACTTGTACAACACTTGTAATAGAAACTAGAGAAGATAATATACAAACTTCTTGAAAACTTTATCTGTGTTTTGTTCTTGTTTTTTTTGTTTTTTCTTGTATCTTCAGTAAAAGTTCACAGTTCCCTATTTGAATTGTTAAGTGATCTTAAGATCCTCCTAAGTGTCTTAACTAAGTACAAGCTAGTACCCTTTAACGGTCCTGCAAACATATAGTATCTTGTCTTATATATTTAACGGGTTGTGTATTATATGTGAGTCATATTTTTTCATATTGTGTTAATTATTAATCCATAGAAGAACCAAAACTTGACCTATTTCTGCTACTTCAAATTGGACTTTGTTTAGTTCTATGGTCAATAGTTGACCTGTTTGTCTTGGTTGGTTGATGTTGTGATTTGTAGGTGGATTTAGCATTACACATGTGTTGTAAGGTAAATATCTTTTTTTTCTTCCTAATTCTTATTTGACATAATATTAATATATGAAGTAATTCGTATGAGTTTGATGTTGTTTTTGCCGCAGGGAATATGCTCATGATGCAATTAAATTTTGTGACTTGATGCTACTATTAATTTCAACATAAGTGATTATGAGGAAGACCTTAAATAGGTTGCTTGAAGTTGTTGAAATATTTATCAAACATTTAAAGTGTGTGTCTCTAACTCAATTATTCACATAACTTGTGCATCAAAAACTTGACAAGAGAAGATTTGTTCATATTCTTCACAACCTGGAGAACTTGGTTCTCTAGAGGAAGCCCTAATACAGATGAGTTACCCTGCTAAGTATGGCTATAGGAAGCTTGAATGGGATAGTAAGAATATTTAGACCAAAAGTTTTTATGACTTTTTTTATATGAACTTAACTTCTAAAATATATACTAATTTTGGGGAATATGAATGACTTTGTGTACATTTCATTATTTACCTCAGGTACATATTCTTTGATGTTTTTTATAGTGACTAGACAGCTTCAAGGTTAGCACAATTCTCTCTAGTCTGTTAAGTTATTGGGTCCTTCCTTTTTAACTATCCATGTCATATTATTGTTTCAATACTTTGGAATTATAACAAGCTGCTATAAAATGCTCTAATCAACTTATTCATGTGTAACATACTAAAATACCTTACAGCCATACATACATGCTTTAAAAAGTAACTCTCTTGATTTGAGTCTGGGCAATGGTACTTATCTTTCTTTGACAGGAGGTTATGACCCTTTAGGAAGTTAGCTTGCACCAAATCAATTGACTCGTATTGTTAGGTTCTATATCAAGTAGTGTGATATGAACAATTTGAAGTGTAATTTAGAACTTGCCTTGTTACAATATGATTTGATGTTCGCTTGGATGTGAATACCTCTTTAATAATTTGATGTGAAACCATTGTGAATGCCCTGCCTTTTAGACATCATTGATAAAGTTTTTTGCTTTTACATTCTACAGGTTTATGAAGATGGCACCATCCATGTGATGAAAGGAAGTAATCATAAGAGAAATTTATGGTTTAAATGGATATGTTGATGAGATTATAATTAAAGTAGTTGTGGAGTGGTTGTAATGTAATCTTGTAGAATCTGTTTCAAGCATACGTTTATGCATATTTATGCATGAGTTTTTGGGTTTGTAATGTATCTGTAGAATTTGTTTCAATTATATATATGTGTGATCGACTTTGTATATATTTTATTAGTTTACATGAATTTTTATTCGATTTATATTCGAATTCAGATTGCATTTGTACTGTAGCATATAGTGTTAAATAAATTGCATTTTGTTTATTAAAAAGTTATTATAATGGTTGCATTAAGTCTAGAAAATGATTTCATTTTCTAACTAGATTATATAGCAATTTTAAAAAATGTTGCATTATCTAATAAAAAAATGCACTAGGTCTAATGCAACTGCATCTATTGCAGCCCCCTATAAAAGGTTGCATTAGGTCTAATGTAACTTTTTTAAGATCTAATGCAATATTTTAATGATGTTGCATTAACTTGATTTTTTTGTAGTGCATTGATGTTAGTAATTGAAAAATATTAAAAAATCCCATCGACCTTTATTTTAAGAGTAAGTATATCTATTCCAAAAAATGTGTTTAAATAGAACATGATAATTTGAACATGGATTTCTATTAGTGATACTATCTATGCCTCTCTGACACCCTTTAAACTTTTTTTACTTGTTATATGTCTTTTCTTTTTTACTTTTTTAAATAGCTAATTATTTATTTTAACTTTTTTTATTAATCATATCACCCTTTTGATATGTTAAAGTTTCAAGTTTTATTTAATTACTCGTGAGCTAAACATATGATTCTAAAAAGCTTAAGCCAAACTTATAATGTATGTAGTTGCTAGAGAAAGATTTTTTTTGATATTACTTTAACAACATTAAATAACAATCACGAAAAGTTTGAGGTAGTGTTTTTAATTCATAAAAATTCTCATTTCAAATGGAAAAGTTTTACAGTTATTTTCTAAACGACGTTTCTACATTTGTATAGAAAGTTTTTTTGAATTCAAAAATGCTTTATATTGAAAAATTATAGATTTTTTTAAACTAGTTTATATATCATTTAACAAGAAAATATTTTTTTGCAATTATGTAGATCCCTAATTCAGATTCTTTATATTTTGACTTCTTATTCTCTGGCTTCACCCTCAATTTAGAAGGATTTTTGATGCAACGAAAGTTTAAGGTTTAATCCTTAATTTTCAAGTGTATACTTATTCACATAACATTATCCAAACAATAACATGGTAAAAAGGTAGTATCAATGTTTGTGTTTTTTATTTAAGTTAAATGGAACTTTAGTTTTGTTAGACACAAATGATTATCAATCGAATGGTCATTAGCCTCAAGACGCGAAGCAAAGGTTTAAGATCTATCTAAGGTATGATTTTAATTGGGTAAGTTTTGTTGATTGTTTTTACAGATTTGAATTTGGAGTTTGTTGTGTGATTCATTTTGTTCGAGGTTGCATCAACTGATTGTTGTGTGGATCATGTTTTTTTGGTGTTGTAGGAGCTTGGTTTACGTCTCCTGAAGTAATCTGTTGTGATTTACTATCAACTCGAAATCATCAGTCCAAGCTTTTCTGTTCGAAGGTAAACTATTATATGTTATTGTTTGAAGCTTTCCAGTTTGATAATCTTTTCCGTTGGTTTCCTCCATCTTTCTGTTTGATCATTAAATTTTCTTTGTTTGACAGTTGATGCTTTTTGTTAAAGAATTTAAAAAGCAACAATTTGTGCTGCTGACACTTGTTAAAAAAACAACAATTTGTGCTGCAAAGGTTCGTACGTAAATTTTTTTTATATTCTCGGTTTCATTGTTAAATTGATTTTATTTTCATTTTTGTTTAAAAGTCGACAACTTGCTACATTTTAATTAACAAAGCACAAGTTAACATGGTAGAGGACATTAATCAACACTTAACTGGTATTATAAATTATCGATACGACGTATATTATTTTACTATGAGTATGTGTTTATGAAAAAAAAATATAACTTTAATTCTCATTTGCATTAAATTTTACAAGTTAACTATCCCCCATAATATCCGATAGGAATTCAGAATAGATTGCCATTCATGTGCTTTTTACAAAGAGATAATGGGTGGTACAAGATCATTCGGAACATTGACCTGCTCAATTCATGCAAATCTTGTAAATATATTAAGAAGATTTATGATGTTTTGAGGTCCTTCCACATTCCTATTGCCACCATATCAATATAGCGACGTTTAACTTTTGTAAAGTTATATTACAAGGATTCAACTTCAATGGTTTAGTTTATGAGTAGATGATAGAAGGCAAAAGGACATGTTAGAATTTACAATATGTGAGATGTGGTCTTTGACCCGTTAAACGTTGAAATTATCTAGAGTTGCGATTAAGGAATTTGTTAATGTCTAGAGTCATGGAGAGAGTTAATTCACTTATGGGTCAAACGGGTCGAAAACATGAAAAAACATAAGAAATTCATTAAGCAGAAGTTTCATTATGAAGTTTCTGATTTAAATATCGTGAATAAGTATTCCAAGGTTTTTTCTAATGTTGTTACCACATTACAGTAGTTGTCAGGGTCAGTTTTTGGTTTATGAATTGGAGATATTTTTGCACAATTTTGTACTAGGTCTTGAAATAACTTTTAAGGTAGTTGTTTTCAGCATGTTGTACTGCAAATAACCTCCGATACAGGCAGTACTCTCGGCCTTTTATCAGCTATAGGTGTATTTCTTTATGAGGTTTATTGCTAATTAATTACTGTTGGACAACTAATAAATTTAGTTTTTAGGGTCAAACTACTACATAAAGTTAGGCGGTGTAAGTTGTGTTTAAGATATACATTCGATGCTGTTCACTTATTTACGCCTTTATGAATGTTTGGTAATGATATTAGTGCCTGATTATGTAGTTCCTAATCGAAAAGCTCTCAGTTTGGTGTTGTACTTGTGCACAATATCATAAGGTGAGTTTCTAAACCCCTATTTTTACATGTTTTCCATGATTTGAGGTTAATATGCACACCTTAATGAATGTTTTGATAAAATATAATAGTATTGATTGGTATAGACTATTTCTGGGAAATAGCTTGAGAATCGAGAACTTGGGGTTGAAGTTTTAGGTAGAAACCTATTCTCACACGAACAGTTGGTTCTCCAGTTAAGCAGTTTATTTTGATAGAGTTTTGCGTGAAAAAGTAAAGTTGTGTAGCAAGTTATCCCATGAAGGATAGTTCTCGAGTAGATATAGTTATGCGAACAAGATTTCACGCTAAGCATATAGTTATGCGAATGGTGAAGTTCTCGAAATGGTACCTAGTTGTGCGTGGTAGGTTCTAGCGCGATATGTAGTTCCCGCATAGTACTTGGATTCTCATGGGTTTCTAGCTTAGTATACGATAACTACCCATATATTAACGATATATATATATAATATATATATATATATATATATATATATTATATATAATATATATATATATATTATATATATATATGAAATTTAAAGCAAAAGAAAGAAAGAAAGTTATATGAATTATATAGTTAAAGATAAAGTGAATGAGAAAGAATTGTTAGTAAAGATGAAAGTTCACATATGAACGTTAAATAACTTAAATAATAATTCAAGAATTGTTACCCACTAAAGCACAACTGTGAAAACATTAAAGTATGCTAAAGACGTCTTGCAAGCATAGAGGTCTTGACGTGTTTCAAGCCTCGACACTGAAGTCCTGCACGTGTTGCAAGCGACAAAGATCTTGCATAATGGATAGTAAAGTCTTGTGTTATTACACGAGCAATGGCTAAAGGAATTTGTAGTCTAAACTATCGAAAAGTAAAGATAAAGTCAATGTAAAGTAAAGATAAAGAAAATGTTAAAGAAGTCTTACTAAACTGTAAGCACAAAGATAAAATGGTAATGATAAAGTATAGAAAGCAGGTAAGGAAAGATTTTAAAGTATAAAGTATAATAACCGGATAAAGTATGTTTTAAAGGTAATTTATAAAGTATCGCTAAAGTATGAATGATAGAGTGAATAAAATGTTGAATCTGATTAAAGTTTTTGTTAAAGTAAACTTAGAGCTCACTTAGCATCACTGACTTTTATATGTATATTAGATTGACAGGTATGCTATGGAAATAAGTTGTGAGCTTGGCATGGATTCGGAAGCTACCTAAATATGGTCGAGATTGGCATCCTTGCAATTGATTCTAATTTTCATTTATATTAAATGCTGCAGTGAAAGCAACCTATCTAACAATGCGTCATGAATTGCATCAATATATTGCATGATAAAAAGGATACTCAACATATTATAGTTGCATCATCCCGACCCACAAAGAACCTTGCCCATACTCGACTGTGAATCATATCCCATTACCGACTTCACCAAGTTGTCTGCTCCTCGACTCTTCGCTACTCACTTTGCTTGCATGCAAATACCAGCTTGCATGACTTCAAGCAAGTTCGTATACGTGTGTCGGGATCCAAAAGACATGTTGATTTCCATGTGGAATTTCAAGAGAAAACTTAGGTCCAAATATCACACCCTCAAAATCCACCAGCGGGTCCTATCGCAAGGCACGTTACAAACCAGGATCTCAGACATAGTCATACCAAAAGGCACTATATGCGATTTAAAATAAACGTTTGACTATAACTCAAAGTAAAACATAGTTTTCAATGTAATCAATGCAGAAACATAAACGTTTGAAAAACCATAAGCAATCAATGCATAAAACAAACTACCCAAAGAAAAGTGGTAAATGTAAATTAACTTGCTTTCAAATGATAAAGATGATGCATGAGCCTTAGATGTGCAACCCTAGGCTTAGGCGTAGCAGTAACTTGAGAAGACATGCTAAAGTGTATCAACATAAGGTTGGTGAGTTCACAGGTGTAAATCATTAAATATGTTGAGCGTTTGCTTGGTAAAAGTAAAAAGGTATACCATAGGTAGCTAGCCTATATATCGAGTTACTTAGCGTGTTGAACCAAAGCTAACCATTTGTGAGTTGTTTTGCCTTCCACCATGTCTTATCACAGAACAGTGGCAAGTGTCTAGGTCAATTAAACACCCGTTCAACCTCCAGTCGAGTTAGCACAACTAACGTGGGTGAGGTTTGTCAAACCCAATAGTACTACTCAAAATGTACTCCCTAGTTTGATATTAGCGATTCGAATGTGTAAGGCCTTGCATGATAATGTTTGCACTAGAGTAATAGGCAATATACCAATAATACAAAAATCAGATAAATAGACATAGTTTGCATGCTTCTCCCCCCCAAAGGAAATTAAGTAAAAATGGGCTGTGAATACTCACCTTAGATGCATAGGAAAATCATGAAGTGTAAAAGCCAAAGGCTAATCGTTACCTACAAATGTAGGCCCATTAGTGTATGTACATACTAGTCAAGATGAACCACATTGTATCCAACCAACATAATTATTAGCGTGTTTGAGAAATGTTTGACAAGTTTTAGCAAACTTGACTTTTTGACCAAAGTTGACTTTTGTTGAACAAAGTTGATCAGACTGAACCAACAACCAGTTGGTGACTCAAATAAGTAAAAACATATTTAGTCATGCTCAAATAGCTCAAATATGATTCATATAAAAAGTTTTTATTTTTTGAAAGTATGACATTGTAAGGAACATCTGAAGATTAAAGGCTGATGCAACCAAAGGATACCAAAACAACCAAGTCTTCCTGCATTGCACTAAGGAACAAAGTGAACTAGCTTTGGAAGTTTTACACTCACAAATAAGTCTAACTGTAAAATCTTCCGAAGCCAACAGTTCAGAAGAAGTTACTTCGGAAGTTTCACACTTATCATAAAATTATTACAAGTGTGAAATCTTCCAAAGCCAAAGATGAAGTCTTCCGAAGCTTCAAAAGACAAAGTCTTCCAAAGCCATTTTGCTGTGAAGACAGATTTCTTCCAAAGACAGAGAAAAGATGCTTTCTCTGAGTTACTTTTTGATAAAGCTGATGTACTTTTCGCTGCTGCTCTGAAGACTTACCTACTAACATTAGTGGTGAAACTTCCATACTTTATCAAACAGTAGAAAAAAATTTTTGACTGTAACTTTCCACTTTTGTTCCTGTAGACTTGTCTGTATTAGATTAAGTCAGTGAGCTATGGCATGTCATAGTCACTAGTCAAAAGGCAATCTGCCTTTGACTGTAGATTGATCTTGTTGTCTAGATTAGTCAAAATTCCATCTGTCTTTTTGCATATTGACAGTTGTAGGTTGTCGTATAAATAGTCTCGGTTCTTGTAATTTAATATACTTGCAAACACTTGTAATAGAACTAGAGAATCAATATACAACTTCCTTGAAAACTTAATCTTGTGTTCTTGTGACTTTGTTCTTGCTTTTATAGTTCTGTCTCTTTAATATTACTTGTGTAGCTTGTATCATCAGTGAAGTTACCAGTTCCCTATTTGAGTGGTTAAGTGATTTAAGATCACTCCTCTTGTGAAGTAATCACACTCTTAAGTACCCTTACCGATCCTACAATGGTATCAGTGCTTTCCAGGCTCTTGATTGTAAGATCTCATAATCTAAAATCCTCTTAGTTTCATACTTTACTTAACTTTTCAAATGGCAGCTATCTCAAAGGCTGATATGAAAACTGGAACTATGACAAAGTCCCCACTGATCACTCCTAGGATTTTGATACTTGGTGCCAAAGAATGGAAGGCTTCATCAAGTCTCAAGATTTCAGGATGTAGGAGTCTGTTGTCAATGGACTTATGTACATGCACCACTTTAGCTGGTGGTGGTAAGATACCAAAGATAGGGATGATTTTTCTAAAGAAGATTGGAAGAAAATTAATATTGATCAGAAAGCTATGACAGCCCTTCAAATTGCTCTTCCTAACTCCATCTACAGAGGTTTCAAGAAGTGCAAGACCACCAAACAACTATGGGATGGACTGAAGCTGATGTATGAGGGTCCAATGAAGCCAAAGAAAACAAGAAGGACCTCTTGAAGCAACAGTTTGAAAATTTCACCTTCAAGACAGGTGAAACCATGACTCAACAATACTTCAGGTATGTTGAGATTGTGGATACTCTAGCTGATGTTCGAGTAACCATTGAGAATATAGATATTGTTAGGAAGTTCATGTCCTCTCTTCCCAGACAATGACACACTATTGTGTGGTCATTAAGAGGACTGAAAACCCTAAGACTCTTACTCTCACTGAGTTATATGGAATACTCAGTGGATACCAGATGGAGATGAACATGCAAAATTCATCTGGTAATACCAACACTTCTCAGAGTTCAGCCCTCCATATGGCTGAAAGGGATTGCAAAGAACCATATCACCATCTCATCTGCTACCCTGACAAATCACAAAATGGTCCTTTCATCATCTTTCCAGAGAAACCAAGGGAAGGCTACATCCCTGGAAGCCCATTCCAGGAGAAAAGTTCTTCACAAGCTTTTGTTTCTTCTGATGAAAGTTCAAGAAACTTTCTCTTCACCTTTGAAGACCTGGACTGTATCCATCCAGATAATCTGGAACATATGGAAATAGTCTAGCAGATGGTTCTACTCACTCATAGAGCCCAGAAGTTCTACAAAAGGACTGGGAGAAGGTTTTCCAGCAATGTAGCCTGTGGAAAGTTTGGGCTAGACAAAAGCAAGGTAAAGTGTTACAACTGTAACCAAATGGGACATTTTCCCAGGGGAGTGCAAGGCACCAAAGTCAAATGGTGGCCAAGCACAATCCAGGCCAAACTACACTGAGGGAGCTCACTAGAATGAGAAGCCAAGACAGCAAGCTGCAGTTGCTATTGAAGAAGGAGGCTTTGACTGGAGCTTTTAGGTTGAGGATGTGTAACACCCGGAAAATTAAAAAAATGAGAAAGAAGGAATAAATGTGAATAAAAGAAAGAAAACACAATTTAACCCAAGTAAGGGGCTAAATGTGTCAAAAGGACAAAAAGTATAAAAAAGTGGGTGCAAAAGGTGATGGCCGCCCACACCTTTCTGCATATTTTCTTTTCACTTGATTGTAGAGAGAGAAAGCAGAGAAGAGCTTCGGTTTTAGAGAAAAGAAAGAAGAAGAATTCGAATTCAAGATAAGAATTCTAGGTTTTAAGTTGTTCTTGGCCGGCCTATGCCTCGGTTATATGCTTATGTGTGTTTGTTGTGTTCGGGAGTGTGTTTTATGTGGGTTTTTAGGCGGTTGAACTCATAGTGCAAACGGGTTTGAAGGAAGTCATACTCGAAGATTGCTAAGGTAAGTTCTAGATCCCCAGTTTATATTTTAAACCTGTTTTGGGGCTGGAAATGCATGTGACTAACGTTTTAATATGTCCAGTATTTTGTATCGTAAATTTGGCCCTCTTCTTTTACTGGGTGTGTTTAGGGCCTGCATGTTTTGTTTGGTTCATGTGGTTGTATGCTTGTTCTAAGTGATTAGCATGCTAGATCGGTGCGATGAATGTATAAGAACGAGGATTGGGAACTGATTACAGTGTAAGATGCGGTTTCAGGTTAGTTGATCATCCGCATTAAGTTTGAATATTTGCATAAGTGTTGTTCATCCGCATTTGATGAACACATTGACTATTTTGTTAACCCGCATTTGCTAAGTGTTCATCCGCATTTGTTGTATGTTCATCCGCATTTGTTTTGCCCATGCGCATTTGCTTCAGTCATCCGCATTTGATTCATGCGCAATCCTTTGGGACATTTAGAATATTTTCTGAAGTGTTCATCCGCATTTGTTGTATGTTCATCCGCATTTGTTTATTCATCCGAATTTGTTTGCTCATCCACATTTCTTTAAGGAGACAGAATTTTCTGAGATTTTGGGATGTAGAGCTTAAGTGTTAAGAAAGGAGGTTTTATGGGGGACTGTGCTTGTTTACGTTTCGCATGCTTTGTATGCTGTTGTGATGATGGTTGTTCCATGTTATTTTATGTCGTGACCTTACGTGGTGTGACGTATGAATATGCTTATGTAAAGTAGTACTTAACGAAAGTGGAAGATAACTAAAGAGAAGTAAGAATGAATGCATGCATTAATGAACGATCGAAAGTAAGAAAAGTCTTGCAAGCACTGTAAGGAGGTTCACACCCAATGAAGGGTGTAGCTCAACGGTGTGTGGGTTGTCTACCCCAGAAGGATGCACACTGGGGTCTAGTCTTTGTGACTGACCATACGTACGGGACCATTGTCGCTTACCCTGGTGCTGGGCCCGCCTAGTGCATGATGTTTGAAGTCTATTTATAGTCTTCGGCCCAGTACCCGCCTTGTGCATGATGTTTGGGGTATAGCACATGGCATTGGTCCAAATGATGATACCCCGGTGCTGGGCCCGCCTCGGGCATGATGTTCGAAGTCTATTATAGTCTTCGGCGAGTACCGCCTTGTGCATGATGTTTGGGGTATAGCTCGAGGCATTAGCCTGGAGCATAGAGAAGTGAAAGTAATAATGATTGAATTAAATGTACGATAAGAAAGAGAATGAATGAATGTAAGTTAATGAGATTATCTATTTGTACGTATGATGTATGACCGCTTACGAAAGTACAGTACGGTTTTAATCGAAATAAAAGTATTTTATTTATAAAACTAGAACTCACTCAGCAACGCTGACTTTTATGTGTTCCAGTTGGCAGGTAATGTTGCTGAGGATGGCACGGGGCAGCTACTTGGCATTTTTGGATGGCATCCGTTGTTTAGATTATAATGTTTTTGTGATGTAATGCAAATTATGATATTTTGTAACAGTTAACTACAATGTATTAATTTGCAAAAGCAATTATAATGAAATGGTTTAAAATTTTTTCCGCTGCAATGTTTTAAAAGTTTTAAATGAAAATTATATGTTTTATGTGCGATGATTGGCCAGCTGTAAGTGTTCCGGGAACGGGGCCTTACAAGTTGGTATCAGAGCCAAAGTTTAAGTGAAACGGGTAAATATTTTCAAAAGAAACCTAAACTTAAACTGAGAATGGGACAAAATGGAAGGGATGCCAGTCCGAGTTGCTACATGCCATCAGGTATTTTCTTAATGTTAAATGGTATTACGTATGTTGTTATGTGATTTATGTGCTTCTTAGTAGATTTAGATATTGATGTAGTCAGGATAGGAAATGCTTGGGGTATGAAGAGTAAAGTAAGTGGCTAATCACAACTGGCCACTATAATTAGGGACTTACTATACTTGACATAAACTGAGTTGTTACCTTGAATGACCGTGTTGGTGTTTGAATCTTATAGTGTGTTAGAGGATGGCCGGTGGTAGATCTTCGAAGGCTTCTCAAGGTGGAGGTCGTGGTGGACGTGGTGCTGGACCACGGGTCATAAGAGGAAGGCCTAGGGCTGAAGAGGTGGCTCACAAAGAGCCCGAGACCCCTCATCCGGAGGGTGGTGATGAGAGTGCTAATTTAAGGGCCTCGGTGAAGGAGGCGGTTGTGGAAGAGGTTCACCAGGTCATGCAGACGATTCTACCGTCTGTGGTGACCGAAGTGATTAAGGCTGTACGAGAAGGAGAGAGGAAGGAAAGGAGGAGACCTGTGGAGGAAAGGGAGCAACCGGAGACTAAGACGGTTGTCTCCAGTGAAGAAGAAGGAGAAGAGCCTGTGCAGGAGATGGCACGGCTGGTGCCGGATCAGGTGACACCCTAGTCACGAAAGATTAAGAGTTACATTCAGGGCTTGCAGGCGGACATCCACAGGCATATGATCACGCCCAACCGAGCACATTTAGGTTAGTGGTTGATCTGGTAGGGAGGCTGTATGATGAATGGGAAGTGGTGGTGGCTGAGGTGAGTAAGAAAGGTGGTGGTGACCGGAACTGGAACGGGAAGAGGTTTGGTAGGGGTGGTGCCCCGACAAACAACAAGCGTGCACGGGTGGATGACCGCCGTGTGGTCACATCTGGTACGGGTCGAAGAGGTGTGGCAAATGTGGAAAGGAGCATTTTGGAGAATGTAGGCGGGATTGAATGTATGCGTCCTGTATGGGAGGACATGGCATATAGCAAAGGATTGTCGTATGGCCAGATGTTTTAACTATGGTGGAGAGGGTCACATGAGTAGGGAATGCAGGAAGCCAAGGGCTGAGAGTTCCGGAGCGAAGAAGAGGACTGGAACCAAAGGGCAGAAACCAAGCGCCAGAGCATTCACGATGACCCAGGAAGAGGCTAGGACGGACCCCGATGTTGTGTCAGGTACGTTCCTAGTAAACCAATTTCTTGCCTCGTGTTATTTGATTCTGGTGCTAGTAAGAGCTTCATTTCTGCTTCCTTTTGTGCTAAGTTGCCTTTAAGGAGTAGGAGTATTGACGAGCCCTTTGATGTAGAAACTGCCATAGGTATGTCTACCAGGATTTCTGAGATGATGGAAGGCTGTGTCATATAAGTAGAAGGTCATAAATTTCCTGTTATACCATTCGTGATGACCTTAGGCGGTTTGATGTAGTCCTGGGAATGGACTGGTTAGCGGCCTACGAGGCGAATATCGTATGTCGCAAGAAGATGATGGACTGATAGCGCCTGACGGGAGTTCGGTGACGATTTACGGTGATCGAGTTACTACGATTCCGAAGGTGATTTCAATAGCGGTGGCGGGAAAGTGTATGAGGCGTGGATGTAGTGCCTACTTGGCCTACATAAAGATGTTGATACGCCAACACCACAATTGTCTGATGTACCGGTTGTGTGTGACTTCCCAGACGTGTTCCCAGAAGATTTACCAAGTGTACCGCCGGACCGTGAGATTGAGTTTCAGATCGACCTGATACCCGATGCCCAACCTGTTGCTAAGGCACCGTATCGTTAGCCCCCTCTGAGCTGAAGGAATTGATGGAGCAACTGTAAGAGTTGCTTGATAAGGGGTTCATTAGACCGAGTATCTCTCCATGGGGTGCCCCGGTTTTGTTTGTAAAGAAGAAGGATGGTAGTATGAGGATGTGTATTGATTACCGCGAGCTTAACAAGTGACGGTGAAGAATCGGTATCCATTGCCGAGGATTGATGACCTGTTTGATCAGCTCCAAGGTGCCAGGTGGTTTTCGAGAATAGATCTCCGATCTGGTCACCATCAGTCGAAGGTGAAGGAGCAGGATATTCCTAAAACAACTTTTCGTACGCGTTATGGATACTACGAGTTCCTCGTTATGTCTTTCAGTTTAACCAACACGACAGCTACTTTTATGGATCTGATGAATCGAGTGTGTCGGCCAATGTTGGATAAATCAGTGATTGTGTTCATCGATGATATCTTGATTTATTCGAAGAGCGAGGTGGAACATGCTGGTCACATTCGAGTGGTATTAGAGACGTTGAGAAGGGAGAAGTTGTATGCTAAGTTCTCCAAGTGCGCGTTCTGGTTTCGCAAAGTTCAGTTCTTTGGTCATGTAGTGAATCCGGAGGGGATCATGGTGGACCCGCCACAAGGTGGAAGCGGTGATGCAATGGAAGTCTCCAAGGATGCCATCCGAGATCCGTAGTTTCTTGGGGTTGTGGGCTATTATAGGAGATTCATCCAAGACTTCTCTAAGATAGCTTCTCCACTGACCAAGTTGACCCGTAAGGATGTGAAGTTTGTTTGGGGTCAGAGCAAGAGAAGGCTTTCGAAGAGTTGAAGACGAGGTTGACTCAAGCTCCTGTCTTATCCTTACCGAAGGAGCGAGGATTTGGTGGTTTATTCAGATGCTTCTTACTCGGGATTGGGTTGCGTACTGATGCAGCGAGGAAAGGTTATAGCTTATGCATCCCGACAATTGAGGGTTCTTGAGGCTAATTACCCTACTCATGATTTGGAGCTAGCAGCTGTGGTCTTTGCATTAAAAATTTGGAGGCACTACCTGTACGGGACGAGGTAGACCATCTTCACTGACCACAAGAGCTTGAAGTACTTCTTTGAGCAGAAGGATTTGAACATGAGGCAAAGGAGATGCTTGGAACTGATAAAGGATTATGATTGTGAAATCCATTACCATCTGGGCAAAGCCAACGTAGTGGCGGATGCCCTTAGCCGAAAGGAGAGGCCTGAACCAATCCGGGTGAAGGCTTACCAATTGATTTTGACCTCCGATGTGATGAAGAAGGTCAAGGAGCTTCAAGATGAGGCGTTGAAGGAAGATCATCTTAACTCTGAAAGGATGAGAGGTTTAGTCGCGAAAATGGGTGAAAACACTCTCGGTGTTAGAACCCGATTCGGACGAATGTGGATTCCTCGTTATGGGATCTACGTGGGAAGATCATGGACGAAGCTCATAAGACTCGATACTCCATTCATCCCAGTGCTACAAAGATGTATCAGGATATGAAGAAAGATTATTGTTGGCCGGGTATGAAGCGTGACGTAGTGGAGTACGTGAGTAAGTGTCTTACTTGCTTGCAAGTGAAGGCGGAGCATCAGAAGCCATACGGTAAGATCCAACCTTTGGATATACCAGAGTGGAAGTGGGAGCATATAACATGAACTTTATCATGAAGCTACCGCGTACTGTGAAGGGGTACGATGCCATATGGGTGATAGTCGACCGTCTGACGAAGATTGCTCACTTCCTACCGATCCGAGAGACGTATTCATCTGAGAAGTTAGCGGATCTATTCATCAGGGAGATTGTAACTCATCATGGTGTGCCGGTGTCTATTGTTTCTAATCGTGACACTCTGTTTACATCTAAGTTCTGGAAGAGATTTCATGATGCAATGGGATGAGGTTACACATCAGCATGGCTTATCATCTACAGATGGATGGTCAGTCAGAGAGAACCATTCAGACGCTTGAGGATATTCTTCAGGCATGCGTCATGATTTTGGAGGTAGTTGGGATGACAACTTACCGTTAGCGGAGTTCTCATACAATAACAGTTATCATGCCAGCATTGGTATGCCCCCTTATGAGATGCTATACGGTAGGAGATGTAGAACACCCGTTTGTTGGGGTGATATTGGTCAGAGAGAGTTAGGAAGTATTGAGGTGAGTGAGGCTACGATGAGAAGCTTGAAAGGATCAAAGCCTTTATGAAGGCAGCCAAGGATAGACAGAAGTTGTATGCTGACAAGAGACGTAGACCAATTGAGTTCAAGGTGGGAGATAGAGTTATGTTGAAAGTCTCACCTTGGAAGGGGATCATTCGGTTTAGAAAACGGTCAAGTTGAGCCCGAGATACATAGGCCTTTCCGAATCATTGCTCGAGTAGGAGAGGTGGCCTACAGGTTGGAGTTACCCGATGAGTTAAGTGGAATTCACCCTACATTCATGTATCTCATCTGCGGAAGTGTTTAGCTGACAAAGATATGGTTGTACCACTGGAAGACATTGAAGTTGATGAAAGGCTCAATTATGTGGAGCAACCAGTGGCAATCATTGATCGCAAGGAGAAGAGGTTAAGGAATAAAGTGGTTCCCCTGGTGCGTGTACAGTGGAAGCACAGGAAGGGATCCGAGTCTACATGGGAGACTGAAGAAGAGATGAGGCAGTATTACCCATATCTGTTTGAGGAATAACAGGTTTCGGGGACAAAACTATATAAGGGGGGTGGACTTGTAACACCCGAAAATTTAAAAAAAAAAACAAGAAAGAGGAATAAATATGAATAAAAGAAAGAAAACACAATTTAACCCAAGTTGAGGGGCTAAATGTGTCAAAAGGACAAAAAGTATAAAAAAAGTGGGTGCAAAAGGTGATGGCCGCCCACACCTTTCTGCATATTTTCTTTTCAACGGATTGTAGAGAGAGAAAGCAGAGAAGAGCTTCGGTTTTAGAGAAAGGAAGAAAAGAATTCGAATTCAAGGTAAGAATTCTTGGTTTTAAGTTGTTCTTGGCCTGCCTATGCCTCGGTTATATGCTTATGTGTTTTGTTGTGTTCGGGTGTGTGTTTTTTGGTGGGTTTCTAGGCGGTTGAACTCATAGTGCAAACGGGTTTGAAGGAAGTCATACTCGAAGATTGCTAAGGTGAGTTCTAGATCCCCTGTTTCTATGTTTTAAACCTGTTTTGGGGCTGGAAATGCATGTGACTAACTTTTTATATGTCCAGTATTTTGTATCGTAAATTTGGCTTTGTTCTTTTACTGGGTGTGCTAGGGCCGCATGTTTTGTTCGGTTCATGTGGTTGTATGCTTGTTCTAAGTGATTAGCATGCTAGATCGGTGAGATGAATGTATAAAACGAGGATTGGGAACTGATTACAGTGTAAGATGTGGTTTCAGGTTAGTTGATCATCCGCATTAAGTTTGAATATTTGCATAAGTGTTGTTCATCCGCATTTGATGAACACATCGACTATTTGTTCACCCGCATTTGCTAAGTGTTCATCCGCATTTGTTGTATGTTCATCCGTATTTGTTTTGCCCATGCGCATTTGCTTCAGTCATCCGCATTTGATTCTGGCGTAATCCTTTGGGACACTTAGAATATTTTCTGAAGTGTTCATCCGTATTTGTTGTATGTTCATCCGCATTTGTTTATTCATCCGCATTTGTTTGCTCATCCGCATTTCTTTAAGGAGAAAGAATTTTCTGAGATTTTGGGATGTAGAGCTTAAATGTTAAGAAAGGAGGTTTTATGGGGGACTGTGCTTGTTTACGTTTCGCATGCTTTGTATGCTGTTGTGATGATGTTGTTCCATGTTATGTTTATGTCATTACCTTACGTGGTGTGACGTATGAATATGCTTATGTAAAGTAGTACTTAACGAAAGTGGAAGTTAACTAAAGAGAAGTAAGAATGAATGCATGCATTAATGAACGATCGAAGTAAGAAAAGTCTTGCAAGCACTGTAAGGAGGTTCACACCCAATGAAGGGTGTTAGCTCAACGGTGTGCGGGTTAGCTACCCCAGAAGGATGCACACTGGTCTAGTCTTTGTGACTGACCATACGTACGGGACCATTGTCGCTTACCCCGGTGCTGGGCCCGCCTGGTGCATGATGTTTGAAGTCTATTTATAGTCTTCAGCCCAGTACCCGCCTTGTGCATGATGTTTGGGGTATAGCACATTGTATTGGTCCAAATGATGATACCTCGGTGTTGGGCCCGCCTCGAGCATGATGTTTGAAGTCTATTTATAGTCTTCGGCGCAGTAATGGCCTTATGCATGATGTTTGGGGTATAGCTCGAGGCATTAGCCTGGAGCATAGAGAAGTGAAAGTAATAATGATCGAATGAAATGTACGATAAGCAAGAGAATGAATGAATGTAAGTTGATGATTATGAAAGATAATAATGAGATTATCTATTTGTACGTATGATGTATGATCGCTTACGAAAGTACAGTACGATTTTATCGAAAGAAAAGTATTTTATTTATAAAACTAGAACTCACTCAGCAATGCTGACTTTTATGTGTTTCCAGTTGGCAGGTAATGTTGCTGAGGATAGCACGGGGCAGTTACTTGGCATTTTGGATGGCATCCGTTGTTTAGATTATAATGTTTTTGTGATGTAATGCAAATTATGATATTTGTAATTGTTAACTACAATGTATTAATTTGCAAAAGCAATTATAATGAAATGGTTTAAAAATTTTCCGCTGCAATGTTTTAGAAGTTTTAAATGAAAATTATAAGTTTTATGTGCGATGATTGGCCAGCTGTACGTTCCGGGAACGGGCCTTACAGGATGCTTCTCCAAACCAAGAACTAATGACAGATCATGATGAAGCCAAGGTATTGGAACATCTTTGTACTCCTGAATGCATTGCTAAATTTAATAGATACAGGTCTTATAACTTAGAGATGAGATCTGATCTTGAGTCCTCCTAATATCTTAAAAGCTAACTTTAAAGAGCTGAAAATGATTATATATAAACTTAGGATAGAAGATCTAGAGCAAAACCATTTCAACTCTTAAGCATGAGCACACTAGCTACAGGACTCAAATCACAAATCTCATCTCAAAGTTAACTGAATGCCAGGCTGAGCTTGTGATCAGCAAAGCCAGGGCAGAAAAATGTTTTCTTGAAGAAGAAACCTTCAAGAACAAAATATCCTCATCCCTACATGCAAAAGTTAGTTATCAGAATAAGCAGGGATTGGGATCTACTGAGATAGCTCTTCCACACACTCTATTATCTGTAAGATCTCCAAGGTGTGGAACTTGTGAATACGAGCTTCCCCTCATAGACCCCATCGTTGAAGAGGATGAAGAGGAGATAGTGGAGAATGACTCAGAGAAGAGTGAAGAAGGTCATCCTAAGAAGGGTCACTATTCTCCTGAGGAGAGGAAAAAGGCTGGAATGACCAAGTCAAAGAGAAAGAACTTGATTAGAAGAGCGAAAGAATATCAAAGAAGGCTCAAGAAATCAAGGCCACTTTTTGACTCAAAACAAAACAAGTGTTTATTTCTACAGGTTTTGAAGTGATAAATACTAAAACTCAATTATGAACTCTAGTACCAGGAGTTTTAGTTTAGTTCAAATCATTCCAGCAAGAAGAAGAACTGACCGCTGTGTACCACTGCTACACACCTGAACCATCCAGCTCCAAGAGCAAGTCTCTCCCAAGAAGCTTGTTGCTTCATCTGAAAAGATGAAGGTGGAGAAGGAAAGTGATCAAACTCAGTCTTGCTCTCAAAAGAAGACTCTCAGAAAGAAGGAACTCAACTATGTCATGTGTGTAGTACTTCTAATATGGCTAAGGATTGCAAGTACAATCCTAAAAGTACCATCCACATGACCAAGAAGAACATTCTGAGAAGAAGAAGGAACCAATAACTTCGGAAGGAAAATCTGTTTCCTTCGGAAGCTCCAAAATGAAAAAGAAGACAAGTGAAAAATTTCCTTCAGAAGAAAATTTGGTCTCAACAAGAACAAAGGAATGCTTCCGAAGTACTGAAGCTTGCAGCAGTGAAAGCTAGATCTTTCGAAGGTCTAGTCTCCAAGACTTTTGAAGTTGTCAAAACTTTCGAAGCTTTGAAGGTCAGGCCCAATCTTCCAAAGGTGGTATGGAAGATGAAGGAAGACCATATGACTAAAAGTTCTTCATCAACAACAACAAATGATCCTCAAAGCTTGAAGATAGGATCACTTACTGTTGCATTGTATTCACTCATTTTAATTAGGCCAAAACCAATAAGGATTGGGTTTCTAAGGGTAACTAATCACCTTTTTTTGTGTAGGAACAACTAAAGACCAAGAAGAACGTTTGGATTATTGATAGTGGCTATTCTAGGCACATGACTGGCAATGGTTTCTCTGCTTCAAAACTTTGAGAAAATTGATGGAGGACTGTTGCTTTTGAAGGGGATTCTGGCGGTTACATTTCTGGAAGGGGCAGAGTCATAAGTGGTATGCTCAGCATTGAAAAGGTAAACTTTGTCAAAGAGATTGGATACATCTTCTGAGTGTATCCTAATTTGTGATCAGAAACACCATATGCTCTTCATTGAGCATGATCGTTCTCAAGCCTGGGGTGGCCATTCCTCAAGAGCATATCCTGCTTAGAGCCCCCAGGAGAGGGAACATGTACAAGATGGATTTACATGAAATATCTCCCTCAGGAGAAGTTCTGTTTTCTGTCTAAAGCAAATAGTGATGAGTCATTCCTTTGGCATAAAAGAATGTGCCATCTAAACTTTAAGAACATGAATAAATTGATTAAGAATGATTTGGTAACAGGAATGCCAAAGAAAGAGTTTACAAGTGATGACTACTGTGTTGCATGCCTGAAAGGGAAGCAACACAAAGTGTACCACATACCCAAGAAAATGAACTCCATCACTACTCCCCTACACCTATTACATATGGACTTATTTGGCCCCACCAGTGTAATGAGTTTAAGAAGGACATCTTACTACTTAGTGATCACAGATGATTTCACAAGATTCACTTGGGTCTTTTCCTTAGAACTAAGGATGAGACCCCTGAGAACTTAAAGAATTTCATTCTGAAAATTGAGAATCAATCTGATGACAAGTTCAAAACCATAAGATGTGATCAAGGAGCAGAATTTAAGAACCAAATCCTTGATACATTTTGTGATGAAAAAAGTATTACAAGACAATATAGTGCTCCCAGGACTCCTCAGCAAAATGGTGTTGCTGAGAGGAGAAACAGGACACTTATTGAAGCTACAAGAACTATGTTGTCTGACTCTAAACTGCCCATCACCTTTTGGGCAGAGGCTGTTAGCACCGCCTGCTATGTGCAGAACAGAGTTTTAGTGGTTAAGACTCATGGTAAGACTCCTTATGAGCTGGCACAAAAGGAGACCATTTATTGGTTTCCTCAGGTCATTTGGATGTCCTTGCACCATCTTGAATACCAAAGATCAAGTAGCCAAATTTTATGAGAAGTCAGATGATGGACTCTTTATTAGACCTTCAATGAGCACACTCCAAGTGTGAAAGGTCTAGTCCAGATTGGCTATTTGATCTTGACTTAGTTACCAACTGTTTTAACAAGTCTTGTGAGAATGTTTCAGGATCTACAAATAATATATCAACAGAGATCCTAACCTAAGATTTGAGCTGAGAAGACCAAGAAGATTATGACTTCAGCTTCTTTGGTGACTAACCCTGCAAATAAAGATCCTATCAGCACAAACTTGACAAATTCAGCTGATACATCTGAGGTACCTTCAAATTCCAGCTCAGAGGTTCAAAACTCAGGAGAAGGAACTTCAAATGCAGGAGGAAATAGAGGTGGTCATAGTGATCAAGAATTTCTTGATGCTGATAACCACTCCATAGAGGACAACATAAATGATATCACACATTCATTGGATCAAGTCTCACTTGATAAATGTGCTGATGTGGTGGGTGACACTCCATTGCCAATCTAAATTTCCAATCTAGATCTGTCTAACCAACTTGCTGTGATCCCTCAACTAAGGATCCATAAGTCATACCCCACCACAAACATCATTGGAAATGTTGATACTGGTGAGAACAAGAGGACAAATCCATGATCAAAATGTTTGTCTGCACTCTTGCTTCTTGTCCCAGATTGAGCCAAAGAAAGTTGATAAGGCTCTGAAGGATGGAAGATGGGTTGAAGCTATGCAAGAAGAGCTACTTCAAATCAGAAGACAGATGGTTTGGAACCTATGTCTTCTTCCTCAAGGGAAGACTGTCATAGGAACCAAATGGGATTTTAGGAACAAAAAGGATGATAGAAGAATTGTCATTAAGAAAAGGCTAGTCTGGTTGTCCAGGGATACACACAGGAAGAAGGAATTGATTACATGGATGTCTTTGCTCCTGTAGCAAGACTTGAAGCTATGAGAATATTCCTGGCTTATGCTGCATCTAAGGATTTCAAGGTCTATCAGCTTGATGTAAAGTGTGCCTTCCTTTATGGGGTATAGATGAAGAAGTTTATATCAAACAACCACCTGGATTTGCAGACCCAGATCATCCTGATTATGTCTGCAAGCTTGATAAAGCTCTATATGGACTGCATCAAACTCCAAGAAAGTGGTATGAGACACTATCAAAGTATCTTTGTCAACATGGATACAAAAGAGGTACTATTGATGGGACTCTCTTCATCAAAGAAACAGGAAATGACATAATGCTAGTTCAGATATATGTAGATGACATTATCTTTGGTTCAATAATTTAGAGCTCTACAAAGACTTTGAAATGCTGATGAAGAATAGATTTGAAATGAGTGCCATGGGGGAGCTCAACTTCTTTCTAGGAATTCAAGTGAAGCGGGTTGAAAATTGCATCTTTATTAGTTAGTCAAAATATGTACAAGACATACTTACAAGATTCAAGATGACTGATTGTAAGGTTGCAAAGACACCCATAGCCAGAAACCACTCCCTTGGTCCTGATCTTGAGGGGGAGTGTGTTGATGAACATCTTACAGGTATATGATCGGGTCTCTATGTACCTTACTGCTAGTCGGCCTGATATCATTTGCCGCATGTATATGTGCAAGATATCAAGCCAACCCCAAGATGTCACACCTAGTTACTGTTAAAAGAATTCTTAGATACCTCAAAGGTGCCCATAAACTTGGCCTTTGGTATCCAAAGAATTCAGACTTTAATCTGTATGCTTATATAGATAGTGATTATGGTGGCTGCAACATGACTGCAAAGTCTACATCTGGGGGATGTCAATTCCTTGGTGGAAGGATAGTCTATTGGCAATGCAAGAAGCAATCCTGTGTGTCAACATCAACTGCTGAAGCTGAATACATTGCTGCTGCAAGCTGCTATGCTCAAGTGCTGTGGATTCAGAATCAGATGCTAGACTATGGGTTTAATTTCAAGGAGACTCCTCTCCATATAGAAAACAACAGTGCCATCTCTATTACAGAGAATCCTTTGCAACACTCAAGGACCAAGCACATCAACATCAGGTATCATTTGATTTGAGATAATTTGGAAAAGGATTAATCAAACTAATCAAAGTTAACACAAATGAACAATATGCTGATCTGTTCACCAAAACCTTTGATGAACAGAGATTTAAATATCTTATATCAGCCATTGGGATGATTAACTTTGAATAGATTTTCTTTAAACACTTAATCAACCTTATTTCATAAAATTGTGTGTCCTAAGTTGTCTATTAGATCACACTCATAGCCCAGTTCTCTTTGGAGGTAAATTAAAATTTCAAATGATATTCCTTAGATTTGTGAAAATTTATTTTGTCTCGGCAGAACTCAAATTACCTTCGGAAGAAATTTATGTCGTTAAATCATTTAACTACATATCAGAGTTTACCTTCGGAAGAAATTCTTGGAATATCTTCCGAAGCTTAAATATTTATAAGTACTTAAATGCATTCAAAGAACAAATGTCTTCCGAACGCAATTAAGTCTCGGAAGATTTATTATCCAAGGATAACAATTTTCTCAGACTTAGTTCTTCCGAAGCAAAATATACGTCGGAAGAAATTTCTTTAAGTATATTCTTCCGAAGCCAAATTTTCACAACTCTTTGAAATATCTTCCGAAGCAAAATTGCCTTCGAAAGCTTGCTGAAAAGCTTCCGAAGCAAAAATACCTTCGGAAGATTTGCAACTTCCAAAAAAACTAACTCTTTGGGCACTTTTTAGAAGTGGGACCTACTTGCGGATTTCAAAGTTTATCTTTTGTCTTAACTTTGACTCAAATCCATAGAATATATCTTCTCAAGGGTTCCACTTCATCTCTCTACTCTCACAAATCTTTAACCTAAATTCTCCTAAAATTCACCTTCTTCTTCCTTTCTTCACTGATAAGCTTCACCTAAATGGCCAACATTGATCTTCGAAATGACCCAAACTTCTCCATGCACCTACACAGGCAACACAATCAATTTGTCCTGTTGTACTCTAAGAAGGATCCAAGTTTCTCCGACGTGTGTAGGTACCTTTCTTCGTCTCACTACCTCACCTCCCTTACAATCAATCCTCCTCTCTATGAGGATCAGTTGCTTGAATTATGGCGGACCTGTCAAGAGACCCATGGATGGGGAGAGGCCACTGGCTGCTACAGTGTAGGGGAGGACTGTTTTCATCACTCTGACCATCATAAACACTCATTTGCAGCTGGATGATGAAGCAGGTGAACTGTCCTTCCCAAAAGATGCTGTCAACCATTCCTTCCAGCAGATGGGCTATAAAGGTGACTTCACAGTCAAAACCTTCAGGAAGGGGAATGACTCATCCTAGTGGAAATACCTCCTCCATGTCATCATACACAGTTTATCTAACAAACATGGGGGATGGGATCAAGTTCCAGAAGACCTCTCCTTCATAGTCCATGGGATGGTACAGGTAGTCAAGTTCAGGTACTCTTAATTTGTTTACACAAATTTGCTTGCCTACTTGGACTCCTTAGAGTATTACATGTTCCCCAGGTATGTTCAACACATTCTCAACTATGAATTGGCATACAATTGAGGGGGACAGGTATTATTCTTAAATTGGGACAAATGAGGCCTGACATTTTCAAAATCTTGAAGAAGCCAACAGTTGGCTTCTCAGGGGTAGAAACAGCCCTTGTCCTAAAAATGTTTGAGCTCATTGCTCAGGGTGACAACCTAGCAGCACCAGCTAGTGTTGATCCCACACCTTCCACCTCTCAACCACCTCAAACACAGCCTACCATCACCATCACCTATACTAGAAAGTGTAAACAAACCCCTGCACTTGCTACTGAGCATGTGCAGGCACATATATCATAACCCATACAGGAGGAAGTGGAATCTCAAGCCCCACTTCCCATGAGGAGCAGGCCACTCCCATCCTTGAAATGATCAGTGCTGAGGTTCCTCATGCTCAGCCTGATAAGCTCATAACCCTACAAACAGCCTTAAGCCATCACTCTGAGTCTCAACACTCAAGTGATCAACCTTCTTGAGATAGCTACCATCCCTAACCTCTAGACCTTAACTGACCCATCTCTAGCCTTGACTTTACTCTGATGAAGATTTGGGTTTCAGTGAGTACCATGAATCTCTCCTCTCTTCCCACACTCTATGAGAGATGAGTACTCCTGTTTCTCCCACTTCTAGCCCACATCAGCAACCCCCTACTAAGGTGGATCTTCCTAAACTTGTTCAGGAGACCCATATGGAAGAGGCTCTAACTTTTGCAAGTGATTACATAACTAGGACCTCAACCATGGTAACCCAGCCTATTGACACGTTTCTGGAAGTTGTCATGTGGCAAGGGAAATCCAGCAGCCAAGAACCACATGTTGTGGTGAGGAAGAAGACTTAGGTCCAATTTCTCATACCCCAATGATTCTTCATCTGAAGATGAGGGGAGTCTGAAACAAAGAGTGCACCTACTGACAAATACATGCACTTACTTGGTTTCAAAGATAAGTCACTTGGAGTCTCAAGTGACTTTCTTGCTAAAAAGGGCCAGTTAACTGAGAGACCAATGAGGACAACTCAACCAGGCCCACAAGAACCTGTGATTGTTATGGATCAATCTCCCAGCTCACCTATGCAAGGGGGTGATGCTACCAAAAAGGGGGAGGAAATCCTGACAGTCACAGAACCTGGGAGTTCTTCTAGAGTGTGGACATTGAGGAATCACCACCCTCTCTTGCAGTTGTCCAGACTCAGCAACCTCCTTAAGTCAGAGATCTAGACTCGTTTTTTCAACATCTGTTTGAGAAGGGAATCCTAAGAGCAATGTCTGCCCCTTCTGAGAATCCAATCATGGGTTGGGGGTTGACAGCAACAGGAGAGCTCTTGTAATATCTAGAGCTCAGGGTCAACTTGAAATTTTCAACATTTCACACCTGAGGCTCTATGAGAGTACATATCTGGTGGATCTGCCACTTGTCAACCCTAGCAATAACAGACAAGCTGCCAGATTGGCTGACCGGATACAAGACAGGGTGCTAGAAGAATTCAAATGGAGATCAAGATTATATAGACAAATGCTAGCAGGTGAGATCTTTGGTCAACTGGAAGTTAAGGTGGACCCTAAGATTAACTTGAAGGGAAATCCTTGACTGAAGGCCCAGAGGTTGAGCCTGTGAACCTTGAGACAGGATCTCCTTCTACACCCTTTACCCTCAGAGAGGCACTAGCTGGTGATGGTGCTTCACAACCTCTCTCTGGCTAGAGTTTGATAGCTGAATCATGCAATGAAGGCCAAAGCTCTCTCCTCCCTGAGTCACCAAGGCCTGTGGTTGACAAAGGAAAAAGGAAGTTAACTCCTGAGGAGATGGAGGAGGAGAAAAGAGAGAGGAAGAAGAAGTTGAGGGGAGAGAGTTCAAGTGGTTCCCCAAGGTTCATGGAAGCTGCAATCCGGGCTGCCCCCAGGCCAAACACTCAAGAAGATGAGTTAAGGGCAACCAGGTTAAACTACCTGGGAACCAGAAACTACAATGTGATGAACTCATCTCTCTACCCTTGGAGAAGCTGAATGAACTGGCTGACACTGAGTTGTCAAAAGAGAGGAGGGAGACAGAGGATGCAAAACTGCTCCTCAAAGTCAAAGAACAAAGGAGGCTGAAAAGACTCTACAAAGATGCTCCTGTCCTCTCCCCAGTTCAAGAAAGTCCTGAGCCAGAGATTGTGGCCACTGAGCAACCTCAGGTAGTTAATGAAGAAGAAAGACTAAAAATGATCAACTACCTGAGTGCCACAGGTCTCTATCAGGCACCTACACTTCTTCCCTATCATATGAGTACATAAAGTTTGAATACAACAAGCAGCTGGAAGAACAAGCCAAAAGAGAAAGGAAAGTTGCAAGGAGAGATTAAGGGAAGAAGCTGTAAAGTCAAGAGCCATCATCCACAAAAGCCAAAAGAAGTCTGCTGACAGACAAAGGATGATGAGCTTCTTGAAGCTGTGTGGGTTCTCTGGAAGGAGGCTTGGTCCTATGTCTCTATCGACAATGGATGAGCATATTAGTTTGATCAAGCAGAAGATAAAGAAGGGAGAGTTGGTGGACTTGTATTCTCCACCAAGTCCAGCTCAACCTAAAGTTGAGGTGAAGGTTGAACCTACTAAGACAACACAACCTGAACCTGGAGCTGCATCGGAGCCAACTTCATCTTTCGACCAATAGCAGGGTCCTCCTCTCTCTCCTTCTAAACCTGTGAGAGAGGAGAACCCAACTGAGAGAGACACAACAGAACCAACTGGTACTCAAGACTAGTCCTCTCAGTTAAAGAAATCAAGGAGGAGAAAAAGGATGGCCAGAAGAAGATCTGCTTTAAAGAAAAAGTGAAGAAAGGCATCCACCTCCCAACCTCAGGATGAGTCAGAGCATCCTGAGGAAGTGCATGAAGGCGTCTCTTAACAAACTCCAATCACAGTAGAGCCTTTTGCTATTGGAAGACAAATTCTGTCCTGGACTTATGCTGAAAATCCAGACAGATGGTATGTCATAAGAGATCAAGGAGAACAGCATGTCTACTTCATAATGACATGCTTGAACTTCCTCTTCATGATCTCTATGACATGAGAAGGTTCTATGTAAGCCTAAGGATCCAGATCTAATGATGAAGAAAGGTCTGCTGAAGATCCTGATGAGGACTATCAAAATTTAAAGAACTTCCCTGTTTTGGTAGCATCAGCCTAAGGGGAGTTTGTAAGGAACATCTGAAGATTAAAGGCTGATGCAACCAAAGGATTGATGGATATGATCTGCCCAAAATACATAATGAATTGATGTGGCTAGTATGTCATGATCCAAGTTGGGTCATACCCAATAACGAGCTAGACAAACACCAAAGATATTTGTTTTATGATATGATCATATAAATAAATATTAACACTTAGAATATTTGGAAATTGGGTTTCCAACATTTACACTTGTGTTGTATATAAATTATATGGATAATTTATTTCAAAGAGAGAGGAATATTAATTCATTCGCATTCGTTTACACAGCCACATTTGATGTGTTGAACAAATGCGGATGATGTTTACTCATCCGCATTTACAAATGCGGGTGAACAAACCCTGTCCGTATTTGTTTTGGAACAAATGCGGATGAGCATTTCTGGAAATGCTGATGGAAACATACATCCGCATTAGCTAATGCGGATGACCATTTGCAAATGCGGACGAATTATTTCACCCGCATTTACAAATGCGGGAGAACAACTTCATCCGCATTAACTAATGCGGATGTTGTTCTGAGAAATGCGGATGGGTTAAGGGGCTGGGCCCCACCCACTTTTCTCTCTCCTGAACTTTATGTTTCCAAGGACATGCAATATAAGATGGCTTGCAGATCTCTCTAAACTTACGATATAAGAACACGAAAGTGTAAGAACCCTTTTTCTCTATCGGTCTAGAGAAATATAAAAGGGAGTTGTATAAGTGAAAATCCTAGCAACCGGTGTTCTTGTTGGTGGCTCATGGGTAGATCAGCTTGAGGCTTCTTGCTTTAGGAGCTGCCATCCTCGTTCACCTCCTGCCGACCTCATTGTTGAAGGTAGTTCTTCGTTCCTTCTATGGTTTTTTGTAAGCATGATTTCATATATCTATCCATATGGGTTTTGACTGATTTTATATAAAAATGTTTTATATATAAATTAGTTCACTGTAACAAGTTTAAAATCATATTCTACCGCGTTCTTCTATTTTATAAGGATAAAATAAATCTGTTTAACTTGTGAAAACCCATCAAGGATACCAAAACAACCAAGTCTTCCTGCATGCACTAAGGAACAAAGATGAACTAGCTTCGGAAGTTTTACACTCATAAATAAGTCAAAGTGTAAAATCTTCCGAAGCCAACAGTTTAGAAGAAGTTACTTCGGATGTTTCACACTTATCATAAAATTATTACAAGTGTGAAATCTTCCGAAGCCAAAGACTCATTTCTTCCGAAGCCAAAGATGAAGTCTTCTGAAGCTTCAAAAGACAAAGTCTTCCGAAGCCATTTTGCTGTGAAGACAGATTTCTTCCGAAGACAGAGAAAAGATGCTTTCTCTAAGTTAGTTTTGAAAAAGCTGATGTACTTTCCACTGCTGCTCTGAAGACTCACCTGCTAACATTAGTTGGTGAAACTTCCATACTTTATCAAACAGTAGAAAAAAAATTTTGACTGTAATTTTCCACTTTTGTTCCTGTAGACTTGTCTGTATTAGATTAAGTCAGTGAGCTATGGCATGTCATAGTCACTAGTCAAAAGGCAATCTGCCTTTGACTGTAGATTGATCTTGTTGTCTAGATTAGTCAAAATTCCAACTGTCTTTTTGCATATTGACGGTTGTAGGTTGTAGTATAATAGTCTCCGGTTCTTGTAATTTAATATACTTGCAAACACTTGTAATAGAACTTAGAATCAATATACAACTTCCTTGAAAACTTAATCTTGTGTTCTTGTGACTTTATTCTTGTTCTTATAGTTCTGTCTCTTTAATATTACTTGTGTAGCTTTGTATCATCAGTGAAGTTACCAGTTCCTTATTTGAGTGGTTAAGTGATTTAAGATCACTCCTCTTGTGAAGCTAATTTCACTCTTAAGTACCCTTACCGGTCCTGCTGACATCATTAAACATGTGCAATCTATTTTAAGATTATGAATCATATCACTACAACCATCTCAATTATATATGTAACACATCTAACTATTATCCTTAACATGTTAGTATAACCAAGAAAATTTATCACGCCTAATGTTTCCTAATTTAAAACATAACAACACAAGTTGCACAAATTTCATCCAAACCACCTAGCATGTTCCTACGATCATTTAAACTCAATCATATCATCATATCATGTTCTACACATATAATGCTCAAAATCTTCACATAAGTCACAAAAGTTTCCATAATAGCAAGCATGTTCATACGATGCGTTTCACCATTCGATTATTTCTAATCCATTCTTAACCTAAACATCATATAACAATTATCACATCTCGTCAAACATGCATAAATCATCATCTATAAACTAACTTACCCAAAAAGTTTCGTATAATGGAATGTACTTGAAAACCGAGCCAAAATCAAAAATTCAAAACATGAATTTTCACCCACTAGCATCAACTAACATCCTAGCACCATCAATTCAATCAAATTCCATCAAAATCATACAATTTCTATAAAAGCCCCAAATTAAAGTTTCCTTAATAATTAAGCCTTAATTTTTTATTATCCGTACAAACATCATTATATTGAATACTAACACATAACCAATCATCATTTTCTATCAATTTCATGTTTTGACTTGTTTGGATCAACTAGGGTTCATGTTCATTATGAATATAAGGTTATATTAGAAGGCTGATGCAACCAAAGAAGCCAAAACAACCACGAAGCTTCCTGCATGCATGCACTAATGTACAAGGTAGAAGTTACTTCAGAAGTTTTACGCTCATCACAGAAATTATTCTAAGTGTAAAATCTTCCGAAGCCAAAGACCAAATCTTCAAAAGCCAAAGATGAAGTCTTCCGAAGCTTCAAAGACAAAGTCTTCCGAAGCCAACAAAGTGAAGACTGATTTCTTCCAAAGACAGAGAGGACATGCTTTCTCTGATCTACTTTTCCATAAAGCTGACTTACTTTCCGTTGCAACTCTGAAGACTCACAAACTTATACAAGTTAGTGAAAAGGTCCATGCTTTAGTAAACTGTAGACTATGGTCTTGAGTCTGTAACTTCTACTTTGTACCTTTTATCATTTTATAATATATTAGGATGTGAGCTATGGCATGTCATAGTCGCTAGTCAAAAGGCAATATGCCTTTTGACTTTACATTGATCTTGTTGTCTAGATTAGTATTTCCAGCTGGCCTTTAAAGTATGGCTGATTGTAGGATGTAGTATAAAGTATCTTAGGTCCTTGTATTTCTTTTTATGCTTTGTAACACTTGTAAAAGAACTTGAGAGCAGTATACAGCATTCTTGAAAACCATGTTAGTCTTTTCTTGTTCTTAGTTCTATCTCATTTTACTTGTGTTCTTAGCATCATTTACATAAACCCGGTTCCCCATTTGATCTGTTTAGTGTTCTAACACTCTCCTTATTGTGAGACTAATTGTATTGACCATCCCTTAACCGGTCCTGCAATGAAGATCAAAGAACTTGAAATCAAACATAAAAACTTACTTCAAATGCTTAGATGATGATCCCTAGTACACCGTTTGATGCAAGGAACAATGGAAATCACCACCAATATGCAAGAAGAAGATCAAAGAAGGTGTGTGTGTGTTATTTGTTTATAAGAAAGGCCCTCACCGTTTTAAGACCTCAACCATGGCAACCCAGCCCATTGACACTTCAATTGAAGCTGTCATGGTGCAGAGGAAATCCAGCAGCCAAGAACAAAGTGCTGGTGATGAGGAAGAAGACTTTGGTCCTATTCTCTCATCCCCCCATGATTCTTTTAATGAAGATGAGGGGAGCCTGAGACTAAAGGTGAAAAAATTGACAAAAGCATACACCTATTTAGTCTCAAAGATAAGTCACCTGGAATCTCAGGTGACTGTCTTGTAAAGGAGGGTCAATGACCAGCAACTTGGGATCACCGATCTCAAGGGCAAGTTAGCTGAGAGACCACTCAGGAGAACTCAACCAGGTCCACAAGAACTTGTGGATGTGACAGACCCAACCCTAAGCTCACCTATGTAAGAAGGTGATGCTACCAAAAAGGGGGAGAAAGTCCAAAAAATCATAGAACCTGGGAGTTCTTCACAGAGTATGGACTTTGAGGATTCACCACCCTTACTTGCAATAGTCCATACTCAGCAACCTCCTCAAGTCTACATGGATGTGGTCTTACTCATACAAAGTTTGTTTGAGTAGGGTATTTCTAGAGCTATCACTACCCCATCTCCTCACTCTAAGAATCCAATCATGGGATGGAGGTATGACACTGATAGAAGAGATCTAGTCATCTCTAGAGCTATCCCTACCCCATCTCCTCACTCTAAGAATTCAACCAGAGCTTCTATGAGAGCATCCATCTGATTGATCTTCCACTTATCAATCCAAGTCAAGACAGACAAGCTACAAGATCAGCAGCTAGGATTCAAGAAAGGGTGCTAGAAGAATTCAAGCTGAGGTCAAGACTATATAGACAGAGGCTAGCAGGTAAGACTTTTGGTCAACTGGATGTTGAGGTGTACCCTAAGATTAGCTTCAAAGGGGAAGCTGTAAGGCCCCGTTCCCGGAGACCCCACAGTTGGACAATCATAGCATAATTATATTAAACAATACACATTTCATAAAATGTGCAGGGGAATTAAGTTAACAAAAACTATTCATGCATATAATTAATGTTGCAAAATAATACATCATTGTAATTTAGAGTTACAAAATAATCAATTAGTTTCAATACAATACAACAAAATCATTAAGCATGAACAGATGCCAGTCTTGCCCAGACGAGTAGCTTTCCCCGAGTGCCATCCTCATCAATATTTACCAGCCAACTGAAAATGCATAAAAGTCTGCGTTGCTGAGTGAGTCCTAGTTTTAAAAGTATAAAAATACCTTGTATGATTTGTTTAAAAAAATATCCCTTTTTGAATAAAATACATTACTTTCATAAGCGAGCACTCATCATACGTACATTCAGATAATATTCATAATTATCATCATTATCTTTCCTTTCTTTCTTTCATTATTATCTTTCACTTTCTACCGGACCAATGTACAATACCCCGACATTGTGCACGAAGCTGGTGCTGGACATGAGGTTTATAAATAGACCCCAAAATTGTGCACGAAGCTGACCCAATCACCTGAGGCAATCAACAAAGGTCCCGTCAATCTCAAAGATCGACCCTGCGTGCATCCTTATGGGGTAGCTAACCCGCACACAGTTGAGCTGAAAACCCTTGGCTGTGAACCTCCTTTCATTTTGCTTGCAAGACTTTCATTCATTCATTATGTTCCACTTTTCATTATCATTAATCTTTCACTTTCATTATCATAATACTATACGTTACGAGCATAAACACACAACGTAAAGTCACATAATAAATACATAATATGGAACATAACAACAAGCCACAACCATGCATAATATCAATAAACATAACCACCAAAACATCCCAGGGTTAAGTCTTAAAATTTCTAATTCCCAAAATTTCAGAAAATTTTCTAAGTGTTCTAGGCGCATGAGCATTATGCAGGCGCATGAATCCTGCTTGGGCGCATTGGCACTATGTGGACGCATGAACCAACACTTAGGCATCTGAGCACTAACTTTGGGCGCATGAGGTACTGTTCAGGCACATGACCTACACTTAGGCGCCTGAATAAACTGGTTGGGCACATAGGGTACTGTTTGGGAGCATGGGTTAACACTTAGGCTTTTCTAAGTCAAATTTCTAGGCGCATGGCCAACCGTTGTTCATTTTTCATAATAATATTCAAACCCAATTAGCATATGAACCTGTTCTAAGCTTATTCCTATCATTCTAAGCAATAATATCCCATAAACAACCAAAAAACATGAGAGCACAAGCATAAATACATACAGTTATACATGTAAAAGTAATAAATCATGTTAACATGCATTTTCAGCCCCAAAATGTTAAAAACACATAAAGAACCGGGGTCTAGAACTCACCAATTGCAACCCACAAGTAAAACTCCTCCAAACTTGTGTGCACGAGAGTTCAAACACGTAAAACAAGCCAAAACAAACACCCAAACACAAAGGCACATAAAAATCGGTTTTGTGGTTGAAAACTCAACAAAACCGAACCAATTATGCAAAGAATACTCACCAAAGTGCGAATTTTCAGCCTTCCTTCCTTGAATATCCGAGAGAGCAGTTTCTTCTTCTTCTTCCTTCTCTTGTTGAAAAACAGCAGGTTGTGGGTGGTAAGAAATGGGCGGCCATACTCTTAAATACATTAAAATATTTGAGTTTTGTACTCTTTACACTTTGGCACCCTATACTTTGGCTCCTATTTGTTTTCTTCAAGATACTTTTATTTTCTTTTCTTATTACTTTTCTTTTCTTTTATTTTGACAAAGTTTCGAGTGTTACAAGTTCACCCCCTTTAAAGAGGTTTCGTCCACAAAACCTGTCACTCTTCGAACAACTATGGGTAATGCTATCTCATTTCTTCTTCAGTCTCCCACGTAGACTCCGAACCCTTTCGGTGTTTCCACTGCACACGCACCAGTGGAACCACTTTATTTCTCAATCTCTTCTCCTTCCGATCGATGATTGCCACTGATTGCTCTACATAATTATGCCGTTCATCCACCTCGATGTCCTCCAGTGGTACAATCATATCTTCATTAGCTAGGCACTTTCTTAGATGAGATACATGGAAGGTCGGATGAATTCCACTTAACTCATCGGGTAGTTCCAATCAATAGGCCACCTCTCCTACTCGAGCAATAATTTGGAAAGGCCCTATGTATCTCAGGCTTAGCTTACCCCTTTTCCTGAACCGGATGATCCCCTTCCAAGGTGAGACCTTTAACATGACTCTATCGCCCAAATTGAACTCGATTGGTCTACGCCTTTTGTTGGCATACGACTTTTGCCTATCTTTCGTCACCTTCATAAAGGCTTTGATCTTCTTTAACTTTTCCTTCGTAGCCTCGATCACCTCAAGACTTCCCAACTCCTTCTGCCCGATGTCTCCCCAACACACGGGCGTTCTACACCTTCTACCGTATAGCATCTCATATGGTGGCATACCAATGCTGGCATGATAACTGTTGTTGTATGAGAATTCCGCCAACGGTAGGTGATCATCCCAACTCCTTCCAAAGTCGATCACGCATGCTCGGAGCATATCCTCAAGCGTCTGAATCGTACTTTCAGACTGACCATCTGTCTGAGGATGGTAAGCCGTACTAATGTGTAGCCTCGTCCCTATCGCATCATGAAATCTTTTCCAAAACTTTAATGTGAACCGGGTGTCATGGTCCGATACGATAGACACTGGCACACCATGACAAGCTACACTCTCTTTAATGAATAGATCCGCCAGTCTCTTGGATGAATACGTCTCACGAATCGGTAGGAAGTGAGCACTCTTTGTCAGACGATCAACAATCACCCATATGGTATCGTACCCCCTTGCCGTACGAGGTGACTTCATGATGAAGTCCATGGTGATGTGCTCCCACTTTCACTTGGGTATATCCAATAGTTGGATTTTCCCGTATGGCTTCTGATGCTCTGCCTTCACTTGCAAGCAAGTAAGGCACTTACTCACATACTTCACTTCATCGTTTTCATTACCGGCCACCAGTAATCTTTCATCATGTCTTGATACATCTTGGTAGCACCGAGATGAATGGAGTATTGAGTCTTATGAGCTTCGTCCATGATCCGCCCCCGTAGGTCTCCGTTACAAGGGATCCACATCCGCCCGAAGCGGGTTCAAACTCCATGGGTATTTTCTCCTAACTCCATGACCAGACCGCTCATCCTTTCAAAGTTAAGGTGATCTTATTTCAACGCCTCATTTTAGAACTCCTTGATATGCGTCATCATATGGGAGGTCATAATCAGTTGATAAGCTTTCACCCGGATCGGCTCGAGTCTCTCCTTTCGACTAAGGGCATCGGCCACTACATTGGCTTTGCTCAGGTGGTAATGGATATCATAATCATAATCTTTGATTAATTCCAGCCACCTCCTCTGCCTCATGTTGAGGTCTTTCTGTTCAAAGAAGTATTTCAGGCTCTTGTGGTCAGTGAAGATTATGCACATTTTCCCGTACAGGTAGTCCCTCCAAATCTTTAGTGCGAAAACCACAGCCGCTAGCTCCAAATCATGGGTGGGATAATTGACCTCGTGAGTTTTCAACTGTCGGGACGCGTCGGCTATTACCCTTCCACGTTGCATCAACACGCAACATAGTCCCGAGTAGGAAGCATCCAAATACACCACTAAATCTTCACTCCCTTCGGGTAATGTCAAAACAGGAGCTTGAGTTAATCTTGCCTTTAACTCCTCAAAAGCATCCTCCTGTTCTCGACCCTACACAAACTTCACATCCTTGCGAGTCAATTTAGTCAAAGGTGAGGCTATTTTGGAAAAGTCTTGAATGAATCTCCTGTAGTAGCCCGCCAATCCCAAGAAACTTCGAATCTCGGATGGCGTCTTTGGAAACTTCCATTGCATCACCGCCTCATCCTTCGTCGGGTCTACCATAATTCCTTTAGAATTCACCACGTATCCCAAAAATTGAACTTCGCGCAACCAGAAAGCGCACTTAGAGAATTTGGCGTACAGCTTCTCTCTCCTAAGCGTCTCCAATACTTCGCGCATATGGCCGGCATGTTCTTCTTCGTTCTTTGAATAGATTAGGATATCATCAATAAACACAATCACTGATTTATCTAGCATTGGCCGACACACTCGGTTCATCAAATCCATAAAGGCAGCTGGCGCGTTAGTTAGTCCGAAAGACATAACGAGAAACTCGTAGTGTCTATAACACGTGCAAAAAGCTGTCTTAGGAATATCCTGCTCCTTAACCTTCAACTGATGGTAGCCAGATCGGAGATCTATTTGCGAGAACCAACTGGCACCTTGGAGCTGGTCAAACAAGTCATTTATTCTCGGTAAGGGATATCGGTTCTTCACCATTAACTTGTTTAACTCCCAGTAGTCTATGCACATCCTCATACTACTGTCTTTCTTCTTAACAAACAAAACCAAAGCACCCCAAGGAGAGATGCTTGGTCGAATGAATCCCTTATCCATCAACTCCTGCAGTTGAACCATTAGTTCCTTCATCTCGGTCGGAGCTAATCGATATGGTGCTTTAGCAACTGGTTGAGCACCGGGTATCAAATCAATCTGAAACTCGATCTCACGATCCGGTGGCACACCCGACAAGTCTTCTGGGAACACGTCCGGAAAGTCACACATAACTGGTACATCAGACAATTGTGGTACTGACGCGTCCACATCCTTTATGTAAGCCAGGTAGGCACTACATCTGCGTTTCATGCACTTCTCTGCCACCGCCATCGAAATCACCTTAGGAACCGTTGTCACCCGATCACCGTAAACCGTCACCAAACTTCCATCGGGCGTAATCAATCGAATCATCTTCTTGCGACACATAATATTTGCCTCATAGGTAGCTAACCAATCCATCCCTAGAACTACATCAAATCCACCTAGGGGCATCACAAAAAGTTTAGCAGAGAACCTATGGCCTTCTAATTCTATGTCGCAGTCTTCTATGATATCCGAAATTCTGGTAGACTTACCAGTAGCAGTTTCTACATCAAATGGCTCATCAATACTTCTACTACTAACAGGCAACTTAGCACAGAAAACAGCAAAAATAAAACTCCTACTAGATCCAGAATCAAACAACACAGATGCACAAGTTTGGTATACTAGAAACATACCTGACACGACGTCGGGGTCCACTCTGGCCTCCTCCCGGGTCATCGTGAAGGCCCTAGCACTTGCCCTTTGTCCTCCTTCCTCCGTTCTCTTCTTCGCCCCGGAACTCTCGGCCCTCGGCCTCTTGCAATCCCTGCTCACATGCCCCTCCTCACCACAGTTATAGCACCTCAACACCCTACAATCAATCGCAATATGACTAGGCTTCCCATACTTGAAGCATACTTTCGATCCCCACTTACACTCACCAGTGTGCTCCTTCCCGCATTTGCACACTTCTTCATCCCCGAGCTTGATGACCCCACTCTTTGGTCATCCATCCTCATCCTCTTGTTGTTTGGGGTGAAACAGCCACCCCTAAACAGTTTCCCACTCCAGTTCTTATCACCACCACCTGTCTTCTTCACCTCCACCACCACCACTTCTCTCTCATTGTATAGCCTCCTAGCTAGATCCACTGCCGACCTAAAAGTGCTTGGTTGGGCAGCAATTAAGTGCCTGTGGATATCAGCTGATAATCCCTGCACATACCTCTTAATCTTCCTTGACACCGGTGTCACCTGATCCGGCACCAGCCTTGCCATTTCGTTGAAGTTGGTGGTGTAATGCTGGTGGATCATGGTTCCCACCTCAAGCTGTAGGAACTCTCTTTCTATCTTGTCAAGCTCTCGGTGAGGATAGAATTCCTCGATTACCATCTTCTTTAACTCTTCCCACCTCATCCTCCCGATGGCCCTGCTGCCCTCGGCTTGGACAATATTGTCCCACCAACACAAAGCTGAGTCTACAAACGAGTGAGTGGTGAACTTCACCTTCTGGTCCTCCCTACACTCACTAATCTCCAACACTGCCTCTATCTCTTTTACCCAGCGGTGAGCAGCGGCAGCATTACCGTTGCCATCGAAAGTTGGGGGTTTGTATCATTGGAATGCCCCATAACTACATCCCTTCGTGGTTTCCCACACTTTCACCTCCTCTTCATCACTAGAGGCCACCATCCTAGCATTCAGCTCCTCATCATTATGATCTCCCTCATTCTCCCTTCTCCCAGTTGTCTTCCTTCTCTCCTCCTCCTTCTCCTTCTTCTCATCCTCTCTCACAGCACAAATGACTTCAGTCACAACAGACGGTAAGATCGTTTGCATGACTTGATGCACTTCTTCCACAACTGCCTCCTTTACTGACGCTCTTAAGTTAGCACTTTCATCCACTCCCTCTAGATGATGAAGCCCAAGCTCAGCAGGAGCCGTCTCTACAGTCCTTGTCTTGTTCCTTGTGGCACGTGGCCCAGCACCATGACCACCCCGTACTCCTCCTCTAGAAGCCTTCGATGATCTACCACCAGCCATCCTCTAACACTATAAGATTCAAACACTAACATGGTCATTCAAGGTAATAGCTCAGTTTATGTTAAGTATAGTAAGTCCCTAATTATAGTGGCCAGTTCTGATTAGCCACTTACTTTACTCTTCATCCCCTGTGCATTTCCTATCCTAACTACATAAGTACTTAAATCTACTAAGGGCACACAAAATCAGATAACACAGGCACATAATACCGGTTAACATTAAGAAAAGAAATACCTGGTGACACGTAGCTACTCGGGCTGATATCCCTCCATTCGGTCCCATTCTCAGTTTAAGTTTAGGTTTTTGAAAATATTTACCCATTTCTCTTAAACTTTGGCTCTGATACCAACTTGTAAGGCCCCGTTCCCGGAGACCCAACAGTTGGACAATCATAGTATAATTATATTAAACAATACACATTTCATAAAATGTGCAGCGGAATTAAGTTAACAAAAACCATTCATGCATATAATTAATGTTGCAAAATAATACATCGTTGTAATTTAGAGTTACAAAATAATCAATTAGTTGCATTACAATACAACAAAATCATTAAGCATGAACGGATGCCAGTCTTGCCCCGACGAGTAGCTTTCCCCGATTGCCATCCTCAGCAATATTTACCAGCCAACTGAAAATGCATAAAAGTCTGCGTTGCTGAGTGAGTCCTAGTTTTAAAAGTATAAAAATACCTTGTATGATTTGTTTACAAAAATATCCCTTTTTGAATAAAATACATTACTTTCATATGCGAGCACTCATCATACGTACATTCAGATAATATTCATAATTATCACCATTATCTTTCCTTTCTTTCTTTCATTATTATCTTTCACTTTCTACCAGACCAATGTGCAATACACCGACGTTGTGCACGAAGCTGGTGCTGGACCTAAGGTCTATAAATAGACCCCAAACATTGTGCACGAAGCTGACCCAATCACCTGAGGCAATCAACAAAGGTCCCGTCAATCTCAAAGATCGACCCTGCGTGCATCCTCATGGGGTAGCTAACCCGCACACAGTTGAGCTGACAACCCGTGGCTGTGAACCTCCTTTCATTTTGCTTGCAAGACTTTCATTCATTCATTATGTTCCACTTTTCATTATCATTAATCTTTCACTTTCATTATCATAATACTATACGTTACGAGCATAAACATACAATGTAAAGTCACATAATAAATACATAATATGGAACATAACAACAAGTCACAACCATGCATAATATCAATAAACATAACCACCAAAACATCCCATGGTTAAGTCTTAAAATTTCTAATTCCCAAAATTTCAGAAAATTTTCTGAGTGTTCTAGGCGCATGAGCACTATGCAGGCGCATGAATCCTGCTTGGGCGCATTGACACTATGTGGGCGCATGAACCAACACTTAGGCATCTGGGCACTAACTTTGGGCGCATGAGGTACTGTTCAGGCGCATGACCTACACTTAGGCGCCTGAATAAACTGGTTGGGTGCATGGGGTACTGTTTTGGCGCATGGGTTAACACTTAGGCTTTTATAAGTCAAATTTCTAGGCCCATGGGCCCTGTTTGGTCGCATGGCCAACCGTTGTTCATTTTGCATAATAATATTCAAACCCAATTAGCATATGAACCTGCTCTAAGCTTATTCCTATCATTCTAAGCAATAATATCCCATAAACAACCATAAAACATGAGAGCACAAGCATAAATACATACGGTTATACATGTAAAAGTAATAAATCATTTTAACATGTATTTTCAGCCCCAAAATGTTAAAAACACATAAAGGACTGGGGTCTACAACTCACCAATTGCAACCCATAAGTAAAACTCCTCCAAACTTGTGTGCACAAGAGTTTAAACACCTAAAACAAGCCAAAACAAACACCCAAACACAAAAGCACATAAAAATCAGTTTTATGGTAGAAAACCCAACAAAACCGAACCAATTATGCAAAGAATACTCACCAAAGTGTGAATTTTCAGCCTTCCTTTCTTGAATATCCGAGAGAGCAGTTTCTTCTTCTTCTTCTTCCTTCTCTAGTCGAAAAATAGCAGGTTGTGGGTGGAAAGAATGGGTGGCCATACTCTCAAATACATTAAAATATTTGAGTTTTGTACTCTTTACACTTTGGCCCCCAATACTTTGGCTCCTATTTGTTTTCTTCAAGATACTTTTATTTTCTTTTTTTATTACTTTTCTTTTCTTTTATTTTGACAAAGTTTCGGGTGTTACAGAAGCCTTGACTGAAGGCCCAGAAGTTGAACCTGTGAACCATGAGATTGGAACTTCTTCAGCACCCATTACCCTCAGTGAGGCACCAGCTGGTGAAGGCGCTTTGCAACCTCTCTCTGGCCAGAGCTTGACTGCTGAATCAAGCAATTAAGGCCAAAGCTCTCTCCACCCTAAGTTACCAAGGCCTGTAAGTGATAAAGGGAAAAGGAAACTAACTTCTAATAAGATTGAGGAGGCGGAAAGCGAGAGGAAGAGAAAGCTAAGGGGAGAAAGCTCAAGAGGGTCTCCAGGCTTCATGGAAGCTACCATCAGGGCTGCCCCTAGGCCAAATACTCAGGATGATATGTTGAGGGCAGCCAGGATAAACTACTTGGGGACCAGAAACTATAATCTGAATGAACTACTCTCTCTCCCCTTAGATGAACTAAATGAACTGGATGACAAGGAGTTGTCCAAGGAGAGAAAGGAGGCAGAGGATGCAGCATTGCTCCTCAAGAACAAGTAAGAAAGGAGACAGAAAAGGCTCTACAAGTATCCTCCTACCCTCTTACTAGTTCAGGAAAGTCCTGAGAAAGAGGTTGTGGCAACTAAACAACCTAAGGTAGACAAGGAAGCTGATAAACAAAACATGATCAGCTACCTGAGTGCCACAGGCCTCTATTAGGCATTTGCACTTCTTCCCTTATCATATAAGTATGCTGAGTTTGAGTATCTCAAGCAGCTGGATCAACAAATCATCAAGGAACAAAAGGCTGCTAAGAGAAAACTAAAAGAAGAAGCGCAAAGTCAAGAGCCATCATCCAAAAGAGCCAAAAGAAGTCTGCTAACAGACAAAGGATGATGAGCCTCTTAAAGCTGTATGGATTCTCCAGAAGGTGGCTTGGTCCAATGTCTATATCTACTATGGATGAGCACATCACGGTGATCAAGTAGAAGATTAAGAAGGGAGAGCTTGTTGACTTGCATTCTTCACCAAGTCCAACTTATCCTGAAGTGGAGGTCAAGGTTGCACCCCCTAAGATAACACAACCTGGACCTAGATCTGAATCTAAGCCAACTTCATCTTCTAATCCACAGTATGGTCCTCTTCACTCTCCTTCTGAACCTGTGAGAGAAGAGAACCCAACTGAGAGAGACATAGTAGAACAACCTGGTGCTAAAGACCAGTCCTCTTAGTTAAGGACTTCAAAGAGGATGAAAAGGATGGCCATGAAGAGTGTTTCCATGAAGAAGACCAAGGCATCCATCTTAATACCTCAGGATAAGTCAGAGCATCATAAAGTAGTTCAAGAAGAGGCTGCTCAACCAACTCTAACTCAAGTAGAGCCTCTTGCAACTGGAAGACCTATCTTGTCCTGGACTTTTGCTGCTAATCCAGACAGGTGGTATGTCATCAGAGATCAAGGAGGTCAAGATGTATATTTCTGGCAAGACATGCTTGATCTTCCTCTACGTGATCTCCATGACATGAGAAGATATTATGAGAGTCTAAGGGATCCTGACCAGATAATAAAGAAAGGTATGGTCTTGATCCTAATAAGGACTGTCAACATATGAATAACTTCTCTGTTTTGGTAGCATCAACCTAGGGGGAGTTTGTAAGGTTATATTAGAAGGCTGATGCAACCAAAGAAGGCAAAACAACCAAGGAGCTTCCTGCATGCATGCAGTGATGTACAAGCTAGAAGTTACTTAGGAAGTTTTACACTCATCACAGAAATTATTCTAAGTGTAAACTCTTTCGAAGCCAAAGACCAAATCTTCTGAAGCCAAATATGAAGTCTTCCAATGCTTTAAAGACAAAGTCTTCCGAAGCCAATGAAGTGAAGACTAATTTCTTCTGAAGACAGAGAGGACATGCTTTCTCTGATCTACTTTTCCATAAAGCTGACTTACTTTCCGCTACAACTTTGAAGACTCACCAACTTATACAAGTTGGTGAAAAGGTCCATGCTTTAGTAAACTGTAGATTATGGTCTTGAGTCTGTAACTTCCTACTTTGTACCTTTTATCCTTTTATAATATATTAGGATGTGAGCTATGGCATGTCATAGTCACTAGTCAAAAGACAATCTACATTTTGACTTTACATTGATCTTGTTGTCTAGACTAGTGTTTCTAGTTGGCCTTCAAAGTATGGCTGACGGTAGGATGTAGTATAAAGTATCTCAGGTTCTTGTATTTCTTTTTATGCTTTGTAACACTTTTAAAAGAACTTGAGAGCAATATACAACATTCTTGAAAGCTATATTAGTCTGTTCTTGTTCTTAGTTCTGTCTCATTTTACTTGCGTTCTTAGCATCATTTACATAAACCTGGTTCCCCATTTGATTTGTTAAGTGTTCTAACACCCTTCTCATTATGAGACTTAATTGTATTGACCGTCCCTTAACCGGTCCTGCAATGAAGATCAAAGAACTTGAAATCAAACATAAAAACTTACTTGAAATGCTTAGATGATGATCCCTAGTACACCGTTTGATGCAAGAAACAATGGAAATCACCACCAATATGCAAGAAGAAGATCAAAGAAGGTGTGCTTTGTGTGTGTGTGTGTTATTTGTTTATAAGAAAGGCCCTCTCCGTTTTATAAAATCGTTTTAACACTATGCGTTTGAACGTTTTTGTAAGGTTTATATATTAAAGGCTGATGCAACCAAAGCAACCAAAGAGCTTCCAGCATGCATGAATGAAGTGTAGAGTTGAGTTACTTCAGATGTTTTACATAACTCACAGAAAATATTCTAAGTGTAAAATCTTCCAAAGCCAAAGATGAAATCTTTCAAAGCTTCAAAGACAAAGTCTTCCAAAGCCAAAAGACTGAAGACTGATTTCTTTCAGAAGATAGAGAAGACATGCTTTCTCTGATCACCTTTTAACAGAAAGTTGAATAACTTTCCACTACCACTGTGAAGACTCACCAACTTATATAAGTTGGTGAAAAGGTCCATGCTTTTATCAACTGTAGATTATGGTCATTGGTTTGTAACTTTCTACTTTGTACTTTTTAACCTTTTGTAATAGATTCAGATGTGAGATATGGCATGTTATAGTCACAAGTCAAAAGGCAATCTGCCTTTTGAATATACATTGATCTTGTTGTCTAGATTAGTATTTCCAGTTGGCTTTTAAAGTATAGTCTGCTGTAGGATGTAGTATAAAGTATCTTAGGTTCTTGTATTTATCTTTATGCTTTGTAACACTTGTAATAAGACTTAAGAGCAATATACAGCATTCTTGAAAATCATACTTATCTTGTTCTTGTTCTTCGTTCTGTCTCATTACTTACTTGTGTTCTTAGTATCATTACTTAAACCCGATTCCTTATTTGGTCTGTTAAGTGTTCTAACTCTCCTCATTATGAAACTATTGACCATCCCTTAAACAGTCCTACAATTGGTATCAGAGCATTTTTGTGACACCCGACTATTTTGAATTACCCTCCGTACTAATGTAAAATGTGATAAAAAATAAAATAATAATAAAGCATTATTAAGTTTAATAGTGAAGTAACCAAAGTAATTTTTTTAAAATATTGTTGGCAAAATTATGAAACTTGTTTATCTAGTAATAATTTAACTCACGAATCGATCGTTGGCAACGACCCATATAAAACTAAAAGACCAAAATTTGACCAAACTTCATGGCATAGCTTTAAATAATATATTATGACCAAATGCACACGTATAACGAATTTACACACTATAAAAGCACAAACATCAATTAGCACCAAAAATAAATATTATTGGCTCGTAATATTAGTCTTTAGTAGCTAAATCTATTTATTAAATAATTAGGTTGAAAAACTATCCAAAACCCACTTAACTTTTATAAAATAACTTGGGTTTTATAAAAATTAGTGAGTTTTTATTAAAAAAAAAATAAAGGAAACCCTTGGTTCTTCCATTAATATCCAGCCAATGACATGTGTCCCTACTAAATCACTCAACTAATCATTACCTAGAGATCTTAAGTATGTGTTGGTGCTTTTAATTGACTACACTTGTCCCTAAATTTTTCTTATGCTTCCAACACAACACCTACAACCACCAAAACACTCCACCTCTTCCCTTCTCCCTCTCAAAACCGTCCTCCCCATCACCATTATCATTATCTTCCATTTTTTCATAATCTTGAAGAAATCATGGCTTAAACCTTCAAGCATTCAAGTGTCGTGACCATTGGTGCCAGATTTAAGTGACTTTTGTGAAGAAACAAGCTTTAAGTGAAGGATTTCTCAAGAATCTATACCCAAATCTCATCTAACCCAAGAGTTTTCTTTGAAGGTATGGATTTCCTATCTTCTATTTCATTTCTATTCTTCAAAATCTTGTTTATCTCACAAGATTTTTCACCAACATTAAAATTCTTTCACACAACCAAAAATCAAACTAAATAAGATATGAAAATAGAACTTTGAATATGAACAAGTGTATGAGATGTGAGTTGTATATATATATATATATATATATATATATATATATATATATATATATATATATATTTGTGTTTCGTTATAGTTGTTTGAGCATACGTTTTTTGATAGATTTTCTTATGCATGTAATAATATAAGTTTGATTATATGATTGGAAACATTCATGGATTCATAATAAAACATTTTTAGGGTTTCTTTAAAATTTTAAAAAGTAGACTTTTGTCAATATTCAAAAGTTTGATATAAAAACAAAATGGAATGACCAAAAATCTGGATTTTTAAGAAAGTTTATAATGTTTTAATAATTACAAAATAACCATTGAATTCAAATTAAATGGTGATGATTAATACTCATATGTAAGAATCCAAAAAGACACTTTTTGGATGATCAAAAGTCATTTTTAGTTATGATTTATTTAAATCTGAAAACATAAGTATAAAATACATATAAAACTTATAATTTTATATGTATAAGTGATCTATGTGTTTTATATGTCTTAGTATAGTAGTATCTCGCTTAAAAAGACAAAAATACAACTTTTCGGTAAGAAAACTAAATAGTTTCAAAAACTGATTTAAAACAGTAAATAAAATTAAAATTTTAGTATAAATTATATGTTATAATGAGTATTATAAGGTCAAGATGTTAAAATATGACCATAGATGGTTTTTTTTAATTGATGCGAAAACGTTAAAAATTGTCAAGTATAGGTGATTTTTAATATATTTAAAACAATAATATTTTATAAAGTAAAAATATAATGTATATTTTAATATAAAAAACGTATATTACTGAATAAAATAATAAATTTTAAGTAATAAATGTTAACCGATCCGTTATAAACGCAAAACCGGCAATACCATCAAAGTGGATGTTGGAAAACGTCAAGTTTACAAATCATAAGACAAGAATATATATTTTCAGTAATAAAACTATTTTAAGTACTTAAATTTGAAAATTATGAAAGAAATTTCATTAATATAATCATTATTAAACAAAAAGATTGATAAATTTTATTTGCATTTATGTGAAATTATGGGTTATTGTGTGTGCATATATTCTTAGATATGTATATCTAAATATTGCGTGAATTACTTTTTAGTCTTTGTGTATAAAACATTAAAGTATGGTTGACAATGGGTCATTCGAGTTTAATTTATTGAATATAATTAGTAAATATTATTAAAATAAAGCGTTTATAAAGTTAGAACGTTTGTGTGAATGACTTGAGTTTAGTGAACAACTTAAGAAAATATTATATTGTTGGTTTGTAAAAGTGTTTCATATGAATAGGGCCCGTGCCAATGAAAAGCAAGAGAGGACTTTTTGTTATTAAGAATTAATATTCTTAAGGTGAGTTTTCACAATCCCCAGATTTTCAATCTCATAAATATTTTGGGGAAGAAACAAGTTGTTTTCAAATATACAATATGTTTATTTAATTACTATATGTGGAATATGTATAATAAAAGTAAGGCTAGTATTATACCTGAGTTGGTATGTCCAAGGAACTTTCCCCGCCATCATAATCATTAACCTTGTAGAGGGCATTGAGAAGTATTGATAGATTTATCGGGTTTGACCACCCAGGCCGCCCTATCTTCGAATGTTGTTATGGGATATTTTTATCACGTTTTAATTATGGACTTGTTATTATTAAATATGTTATATTCATTGCAAGTTTATGAATCCACATGTTGTTTAATAAATAAATTGTTCATTTAACTTTCATGAAAAGATGAAAGAGTTGATAAATGATACTTTCGTGAAAAGATGATATGGTTGATTTAAAATAGAACTCGTGAAAGGACGATGGAATTTCAGGATATATTTGATCAAAAACTTGGATTACAACTTTTTTTTATATACTTGTGAGCTCACCAACTATTATGTTGATACTTTTTAACGTGTTTTTCAGGTACTTGAGAAGGCTTTGGAAGTAATGAATGTGTGTCCTAAAAATATATTTGGACAATATGTTTTCTGGGACTACATTTAAACTTAAATAGTTATGTATAATATTAAATAATAATGTCCAAATATATAATAAAATAATGTTTTCAAGACACTATTGGTTGCCAACCTCCGTCACCATCATGCTTACCTTCCGTTGCTAATATTTAGGGTGTGACAATTTTAGGCTCTTGATTATAAGATCTCACCATCTTAAATCCCTTCAGTTTCACTAATCACTTAACAACTCAAATGGCAGCTCTTAACAAGGCTGATATGGAAACCGGTACTATAACAAAGTCTCCACTGATCACTCCTGATTACTTTGATACTTGGTGCCAAAGAATGGAAGGCTTCATCAAGTCTCAAGACAGCAGGATGTGGGGATCCGTTGTCTCAGGACCTCACGTACCATGCACTACTTCAGCTGCTGCCGGTGATAGCATGATACCAAAGGAAGTGGCTGACTACTCAGAAGAAGACTGGAAGAAGATTGATGTAGATCAGAAAGCCATGATTGCCCTTCTATTTACAGAGGCTTCAAGAAGTGCAAAACTGCTAAGCAACTCTGGGATGCACTGAAGCTTATGTATGAGGGGTCTACTGAAGCAAAAGAAAACAAGAAAGACCTATTGAAACAGCAATTTGAGAACTTGACCTACAAGACAGGTGAAACCATGACTCAACAATACTTCAAGTATGTTGAGATTGTGGATACTCTAACGTATGTTGGAGTCACTCTTGAGAACAGGGACATTCTAAGGAAGTTCATGCCCTCCCTTCCCAGACAATGGACACACCATTGTATGGTCATTAAAAGGAATGAAAACCTCAAGACCCTTACTCTCACTGAGTTGTATGGTATCCTCAGTGGATATTAGATGGAGATGAACATGCAAAATCCATCTGGCAAACTCTTCCAACAATCAGTTGAGTTTAGCCCTTCTGTAGTTGAAAAGGACTGAAGAGAACCACAACATCATCTCATCTGCTACCCTGAAAACTCATAAAAGGGTCTTTCATCACCTTCCCGGAGACACCAAGGTAGAGCTACATCCAAGGAAGCCCATTCCAAGAGACAAGCTCTTCTCAAGCCTTTGTGTCTATTGATGAAAGCAATGGCAACTTTCTCTTCACTCTTAAAGACTTGGATTGTATCCATCCAGATGATCTGGAGTACATGGAGATAGTTCACCAGATGGCTGTTCTCATTCACAGAGCCAAGAAGTTCTACAAGAGGACATGTAGGAAGTTTTCCGGCAGTACAACCAGTGGAAAGTTTGGGCTGGACAAAAGCAAAGTGAAGTGTTACAACTGTAATCAAATGAGACTTTGCTAGGGAATGCAAGCCACCAAGGACAAGTGGTGGCCAAGCACAACCTAGACCAAACTACACTGATGGAGCTCCACAAACTAAGAAGCCCAAGCAGCAAGCTGCATTTGCTGTTGAAGAAGGAGGCTTTGATTGGAGTTTCTAGGTTGAAGACACATCTCCAAACCAAGCACTGATGGCTGATCATGAAGAAGCCATGTTATTGGAACATCTTTGTACCCCTGAATGTATTGCTAAAGTAAACAGATATAGGTCCTATAACTTAGAGATAAGATCTGACCTTGAGTCCTTAAACATCTTAAAAGCTGATTTTAAAAGAGCTGAAAATGATTATAAACTTAGAATAGAAGATCTAGAGAAAACCATTTCAACTCTTAAGCATGAACACACCAAATACAGGACTCAAATCAAAGATTTTATCACTAAGTTAACTGAATGCCAGGCTGAGCTTGTGATCAGCAAAGACAGGGCAGAAAAATGTGTTATTGAAGAAGAGACCTTCAAGAACATAATATCCTCATCCTTGCATGCCAAAGTGTGTTACCAGAATAAGCAGGGACTGGGATCTACTGAGATATCTCCTCCACATACTCTACTATTTGTAAAATCTCCAAGTGTGGAACATGTCAAGATGAGCTTCCCCTCATAGACCCCATTCAGAAAGAGGATGAAGAGGAGAGAGTGAAGGATGGATCTGAGATGAGTGAAGAAGATCATCCTAAGAAGGCTCACTATTCTCCAGAGGAGAGAAAAGAATCAGGGATGACAAAGTCCAAGAGGAAGAACTTGATCAGAGCAGCCAAGAGAAGATCAAAGAAGGCTTAAGATATCAAGGCCACTTTCACTCCAAGTAGAAACAAGTATTTATCTCTATAGGATTTGAAGTGGTAAAGGCTAAAGACTTAACTATGGACTCTAGTACCGGGAGTTCTAGTTCATGTCTAACTCATCCCTATGAAGAAAAATAGGCTGATCAGTTGTTTACCACTGTTACACAGCTTGAACCATCCAGTTTCAAGAGCAAGCCTCACCCTAAGAAGCCTTCTACATCATCTGAGAAGATGAAGATGGAAAAGGGAAGTGATCAAGCTCAACCTTCTACTCATAAGAAGACTCTTTGAAGGAAGCTAGTTGATTGTATCATGTGTGGTAGTACTTCTTATCTAGCTAAGGATTGCATCTACAATCCCAAAAGTACTATCCATATGACCAAGAAGAAGACTTCTAAAACGAAGAAAAAGAAAGCTTTAGAAGGAAAATTTCTTCCTTTCGGAAGCTCCAAAGTGGAAAAGAAGACAAGTGAAAACTTGCCTTCGTAAGAAAATTTGGTCTCGAAGGAAAGGAATGCTTCCGAAGCACTGAAGCTTGCTGCAGTGAAGGTAAGATCTTTTGAACGTCTAGTCTCCAAAACTTAGAAGTGTTGAAGGTCAAGTCAAATCTTCCAAAGATGGTGTGGAAGATAAAGGAAGACCATGTGACTGAAAGTTCTTCATCAACAATAGGAGATGATCTTCAAAGTTTGAACAAAGGATCAATCATTGTTATATTGTCTTCAATTCACTTTGACAAGCCCAAGACCAATGAGGCTTGGGTTTTTAAATGTAACTAACCATCTCTTTTTTGTGCAGTAACAGCTAAAGACCAAGAGAAATATATGGATCATTGATAGTGGCTGTTCTAGGCACATGACAGGCAATGGCTCCTTGCTTCAAAATTTTGAGAAGATTGATGGAGGGCCAGTTGCATTTAGATGAGATGTAGGTGGTTACATTACTTGAAGGGGCAGGGTCACAAATGGTAAGCTTAGCATTGAAAAGGTAAACTTTGTCAAGGAGCTTGGGTACAATTTACTGAGTGTATCCTAATTTTATGATCAGAGACACAACATGCTCTTCAATGAGCATGAGTGCATTATTCTCAAGCCCGAGGTGGTCATTTCTTAAGAGCATATCCTGCTCAGAGCCCCCAGGTAAGCGAACATGTACAAGATGGATTTGCAAGAAACATCTCCTTCATGAGAAGTTTCTTGCTTTCTATCTAAAGCAAATAGTGATGAGTCTTTCCTTTGGCATAAATGAATATGCCATGTAAACATTAAGAACATGAATAAATTAATTAAGAATGATTTGGTAACTGGAAGGCCAAAGAAAGAGTTTAAAAGTGATGATCATTATGTTGCATGTCTGAAAGGAAAGCAACACAAGGTGTCTCACAAGCCAAAGGAAAAGAACTCCATCACTACACCCCTACACTTATTGCATATGGAATACCAATGAAAGAGTTTACAAGTGATGATTTCATAAGATTCACTTGGGTCTTTTTCCTTAGAAATAAGGATGAGACTCCTGAGATCTTGAAGAACTTCATTCTGAAAATTGAAAATCAATAAGATCACAAGGTTAATACTATAAGATGTGATCAAGGAACAGAATTCAAGAACCAAATCTTTGATTCATTTTGTGATGAAAAGGGCATTACAAGACAATATAGTGCTCCCAGGACTTCTCAGTAAAATGGTGTTGCTGAGAGGAAAAACAGGGCACTTACTGAAGCTGCAAGAACCATGTTATCTGACTCTAAACTGCCCATCACCTTCTGGGCAGAGGCAGTTAAGACTGCCTACTATATGCAAAACAGAGTTTTAGTAGTCAAGACTCATGGTAGGACTTCTTATGAGCTGTGGCACAAAAAGAGACCTTTTAATGGTTTCATTAGATCATTTGGATGTCCTTGTACTATCTTGAATACTAAAGATCAAGTAGCCAAATTTGCTGAGAAATCAGATGATGGACACTGCATTGGATACTCTTCCTAAGCTAAGGCTTATAGAGTACACAATCTTAGAACTAGAGTAGTTGAAGAGTCAGCCAATGTGACCTTCAATGAGCACACTCCTAGTGTGAAAGGTTCTGGTCCTAATTGGCTATCTGATCTTGATTTAGTTACCAACTATTTTAACAAGTCTTGTGAGAATGTTTCAAGATCTACAGGTAACTTATCAACATAAGATCCTGACCTTAGATTTGAACTGAGAAGACCAAGCAAGGAAACTACTTCAACTCTAATGGTAACTAACCCTGTAGATGGAGTTCATATCAGCACAACCATGACAAATTCAGCTGATAAATCTAAGGTGCCTACAAATTACAGCATAGAGACACAGAACTCAAATAAAGGAGCTTCAAATATAGGAGGAGATGGTGGTGGTGACAGTGATCAAGAATTTCTTGATGCTGATAACCACTCCATAGAAGACAACATCAATGATGTCACACACTTATTGGATCAAGCTTGTCTTGATAAGTGTGCTGATGTGGTGGGTGACACTCCATTGCCAGATCTAAATTTCATAAATCTGGATCTGTCCAATCAACTTGCTGTGATCCTCAACTCATGATCCACAAGTCACACCCCACCACAAACATCATTGGAGATGTTGACACAGGGGTGAGAACAAGAGGACAAACCCATGACAAAAATGTTTATCTATACTCTTGTTTCTTTTCCCAGCTAGCGCCCAAGAAAGTTGATGAGACTTTGAATGATGGTAGTTGAATTGAAGCAATGCAGGAGGAGTTACATCAATTCAAAAGGCAAAAGGTTTGGAACTTATGTCCTCTTCATCAAGGGAAGACCACCATAGGTACCAAATGGGTGTTTAGGAACAAGAAGGATGATAGAAGACTTTTCATCTAGAACAAGGCCAGACTAGTTGTTTAAGGATACACACAAGAAGAGGAGATTGACTACACAGATGTTTTTGCTCTAGTGGCAAGACTTGAAGCTGTTAGTATATTCCTTGCTTATGCTACATCCAAGGATTTTAAGATCTACCAACTTGATGTCAAGTGTGCTTTTCTATATGGGGTGATTGATGAGGAGGTGTATGTCAAACAACCACCTGGCTTTGCAAAACCAAATCATTTTGATTATGTCTGCATGCTTGATAAAGCTCTTTATGGGCTGCACCAAGCTCTAAAGAAGTGGTATGAGACACTATCTTAGTAACTCTGTCAGCATGGCTACAAAAGAGGTGCTATAGATGGAACACTCTTCATCAAAGGAACAGGAAATGACTTGATGCTGGTTCAAGTTTATGTAGATGACATTATCTTCGGGTCAACTAATCCAAAGCTCTACAAAGACTTTGAGAAGCTGATGAAGGGGAACTTAATTTCTTTCTAGGAATTCAAGTGAAGCAGGTTGACAATGGCATCTTCATAAGTCAGTCAAAGTATGTACAAGACATACTTATAAGATTCAACATGACTGAATGTAAGGTTGCAAAGACACCCATAGCAAGAAACAACTCCCTTGGACCTGATCTTGAGTGGGAGTGTGTGGATGAACATCTTTATAGGGCTATGATTGGGTCACTTATGTACCTCATAGCCAGCAGGCCTGATATCATCTTTGCCACATGCATTTATGCAAGATATCAAGTCAACCCCAAGATGTCACACCTGGTTGCTATCAAGAGGATTCTTAGATATCTCAAAGGTGCTCTTAAACCAGGCCTTTGGTATCCAAAGAACTCCGACTTCAATCTGTATGCTTATACAGATAGTGACTATGGTGGCTGCAATATGACTGCAAAGTCTACATCTGGAGGATGTCAATTCCTTGATGGAAGGATAGTCTCATGGCAATGCAAGAAACAATCATGTGTGTCTGCATCAACTGCTGAAGCTAAATTCATTGCTATTGCTAGCTGTTGTGCTCAAGTGCTTTGGATTCAGAATCAGATGCTAGACTATGGATTCAACTTCAAAGAGACTCCAATCGGCATAAACAATAATAGTGCTATCTCTATCATAGAGAATCTTGTACAACACTCAAGGGCAAAGCACATCAATATCAGGTATCATTTAATTAGAGATAATTTTGAAAAGAGATTAGTAAAACTAGTCCAAGTAAACACAAATAAACAATATGCTATTCTGTTCATAAAAGCTTTTGATGAGCAGAGATTTAAATATGTTGTATCAGCTATTGGGATGATTAACTTTGAGTAGATTTTCTTAAAGTTAACTCAAGACTATTTCTAAAACATGTGTGTCCTAAGTTGTCTATATTATCCCCTACATAAGCCCAGTTTACTTTGGAAGAAAACTTTTTAAATGATATTCCTTAGTTTTTTAGAAATTTTAGACATATTTTCTCTTGAAAGACGTTAAGTTGTCTTCGGAAGAACATTATGTCTTCAAATCATATAACTACTTATAAGAAATTTACCTTCAGAAGAAATTCTGATATATCTTCTGAAGCTTAAATGTGCTTCTAAGTACTTATATGTTTATGAAGGACAATTTTCTTCCGAAAACAATTAAGCCTCAAAAGATTTATTCTCTTATGAATAAAACTTCTAATTTTAATCTCTTCCAAAAGCAAATATGTCTCGGATGTAAAAATACTCTAAGTATTTTTCTTCCAAAGTAAAATTTCCATAAAGCTCAAGAATATCTTCCGATGCCAAAATTGGCTTCGGAAGTTCTTCTAAAACTTCCAAAGACAAATTACCTTCGGGAGATTTTCGACATCCAAGAAAACTACCTTTTGGGGACTTTTTCAGAGGTGGGGCTGACATCCGGGTTTCAAAGTTTTTCCTTTTGCATTAACTTTGTCTCAAATCCGTTTTATATATATATACACTCAACGGTTCCCCTTCTTTCACTATCCTCTTCATCTGCAAATCTCTCTAACCTAAATTCACCGCAAACCTCCTTTGCTCATACCTTTCTTCACCACAAAGCTACTCATAAATGGCCAACCCTGACCGTTAAAACCAACCAGATTTTTCCATGCACTTACACAGGCAACACAATCAGGTTGCTCTGTTAAACTCTAAGAAAGATTTTGGTTTCTTAGAGGTTTGTTGATTTCTGACTCTATCCAACTACTTCACCTCCCTCACCATAGATCCTCCACTATATGAAGATCAACTTTTGGAGTTTTGGAGGACCTGCTGTAAGGCCCCATTTCCGGAGACCTCACAGTAGGTCAATCATAGCATAATATATATAAAACAACTTACATTTCATAAATAACACAGCAGAGATAATACCAAAAATCATTCATTTCATTAATAATTACTGTTGCTAAGCAATACGTTATTGTTTCTTAAGTTACAAAAGAACCCTTTTTAATTGCATTACAAAATAACAATAATATCATTAAGCATGAATGGATGCCAGTCTTGCCCTGACGAGTAGCTTCCCCCGCGTGCCACCCTCAGCAACATTTTCCTGCCAACTGAAAATGCATAAAAGTCAGCGTTGCTGAGTGAGTTCTAGTTTTAAAACATTAAAATACATTGCGTACATATATATATATATGAAAATAACCTTTTCTTTAAAATAATTCTTTCACTTTCGCGCGTGAGCATTCATCATACATACATCAAGGTATAAACTTGATTATCTTTCATTATCTCACGTATTCGTTCGTTTCGTACTTTTTCATTATCTTTCACTATTTCTAGATCATGTCATAACTTTACCCCATCATTGGGCACAAAGCCACCTCATTCTCGGGGTTAAGTGACAAGGACCCCGTTTCATACGTATGGATCAATCACCAAGACTGATCCCCCTGTGTGTGAACCCTCAAGGGTTAGCCAAAATCACACGCTATATTACACACAGTTGAGCTAGCAACTCTCAATGAGTTGTGAACCTCCTTAATTATTTTGCTTGCAAGACTTTCATTCCTTTCTTATGTTCCACTTTTCATTATAATTAATCTTTCACTTCATTTATGTTAATACTTTACGTATACGAGCATAATCACACCACGTAAAGTCATATAATAATACGTAATATGGAACATAAAAACAGGCCATAAACATACATAACATAAACAAATAAAGCCATCAAATCAATCCAGGGTCAAACCCTAAAATTTCTAATTTCCTAAATTTTAGAAATTTTTCTAAGTCTTTAGGCGCATGAGCACTACGTGGGCGCATGGGCTATACTTAGCCATTTGGTCAGTAGGCACATGAGGTACTATTTGGGTGCATGGGCTGGAACTTAGGCTATTTGGCAAAAATTCTAGACGCATGGGAACTATTGGGGCGCATGAGCCTCACTTAAGTTTTCTAAGTCAAAACTTCAGGCGCATGAGCCCTATTTGGGCGTATGACCAATAGATGCATATTTTAGACTTATTTTCAAACCCAATCCGCATATTAACCTGTTCAAAGCTTATTCCTATCATTCTAAGCATCAAAAACACATATACAACCATTAAAACACAAGCATACATACACAAATACATACGAGTACATATATAACAGTTGTAAAACATTTTTAAACATGCATTTTCAGCCCTAAGAAGTTTAAAACATATAAAACTGGGGTCTAGAACTCACCTATGCAGCCAACAAGTAAAACACCTTCAAACTTGAGTGCACAAGAGTTCAAACACCTAAAAACACACCAAAATAAACAACCAAACACATAGAACACATAAAAACCGATTTTCAGCCTTTTCTTCTTGAAAAACTGAGAGAGACAAGATTCTTCTTCTTCTTTCTTCTTTTTCAGTCGAAAAGCGGGTTGTGGAAACAAGTAGTGGGCGGCCATGCCCAAAATATAATAAAATATTGGGTTTTTGTACTTTTTACACTTAGCCCCCTCCACTTTTGTCCCTTTTCTTTCTTTCAAGATACTTTTCTTCTTCTTTTATTTTAATAAAATTTCAGGTGTTACAAGTCTAACCCCTTAAAGAGGTTTCGTCCTCGAAACCCGTCACTCTTCAAACAATTATGGGTAGTGCTGTCTCATTTCTTCCTCAGTCTTCCACGTAGACTCAGAACCCTTTCGGTGTTTCCACTGCACAAGCACAAGTGGAACCACTTTACTCCGTAGCCTCTTCTCTTTCTGGTCAATGATTGCCACCGGTTGCTCTACATAATTGAGCCGCTCATCCACCTCGATGTCCTCCAGTAGTACAATCATATCTTCATCAGCTAGGCACTTTCTCTGATAAGATACATGGAATGTCGGATGAATTCCACTTAACTCATTGGGTAGTTCCAATCGATAGGCCACCTCTCCTACTCATGCAAAAATTTGGAAAGGCCCTATGTATCTTGGGCTCAGCTTACCCCTTTTTCTAAACCGAATGATTCCCTTCCAAGGTGAAACTTTTAGCATAACTTTATCACCCACCTTGAATTCAATCGGTCTACGCCTCTTGTCGGCATACAACTTTTGCCTGTCTTTCACCGCCTTCATAAAGGCTTTGATCTTCTCTAACTTCTCGGTCATAGCCTCAATCCCTTCCACGCTCTACCCGATGTCACCCCAACACACGGGCGTCCTACACCTCCTACCGTATAGCATCTCATATGGGGGCATGCTATATTCTTGAGCGTCTGAATCGTCTTTTCAGACTGACCATCTGTCTGAGGATGGTATGCTGTGCTAATGTGTAGCCTCGTCCCCATCACATTATGAAATCTCTTCCAAAATTTCAATGTGAACCAGGTGTCATGGTCAGACACGATTGACACCGGCACACCATGACGAGCTACAATCTCTTTAATGAATAGATCAGCAAACCTCTCAGATGAATATGTCTCGTGGGTCGGTAGGAAGTGAGCACTCTTTGTCAGACATCAACTATCACCCATATGGTATCGTACCCCCTTGCTGTACGAGGTAACTTTCTAATGAAGTCCATGGTGATGTGCTCCCACTTCAACTCGGGTATATCCAAAGGTTGGATTTTCCCGTATGGCTTCTGATGTTCTGCCTTCACTTGCAAGCAAGTAAGGCACTTACTCACATACTCCACTACATCGCGCTTCATACCCAGCCACCAGTAATCCTTCTTCTATCTTGATACATCTTGGTAGCATCGGGATGAATGGAGTATCGAGTCTTATGAGCTTCACCCATAATTCGTCCCCGTAGGTCCCCGTAACGAGGGATCCACATCAGCCCGAAGCGGGTTCTAACTCCGTGAGTGTTTTCTCCCAATTCCACGACTAGACCTCTCATCCTTTCAGAGTTAAGGCGATCTTCTTTCAACGCCTCATTTTGAAATTCTTTGACCTGGGTCATCACGTCAGAGGTCATCACAAGTTGATAAGCTTTCACCCTGATCGGCTCAGGTCTCTCCTTTCGACTGAGGGCATCGGCCACTATATTGGCTTTGCCCGGGTGGTAATAGATCTCACAATCATAATCTTTTATCAACTCTAACCACCTCCTCTGCCTCATATTGAGGTCCTTTTTCTCAAAGAAATATTTTAAGCTCTTGTGGTCCGTGAAGATTGTGCACTTCGTCCCATACAGGTAGTGCCTCCAAATCTTTAATGCAAAGACCATAGCCGCGAGCTCCAAATCATGCGTGGGGTAATTGACCTCATGGATTTTCAACTGTCAGGACGCGTAGGCTATTACTCATCCACGTTGCATTAGCACACAACACAACCCCGAATAAGAAGCGTCCGAATAGAATACCAAGTCTTCATTCCCTTCGGGCAATGTCAAGATAGGATCTTGAGTCAATCTCGCCTTTAATTCCTCGAAAGCATCCTCCTGTTCTCGACCCCACACAATCTTTACATCCTTGCGAGTCAATTTATTCAAAGGTGAGGCTATCTTGGAAAAGTCTTGGATAAATCTTCTGTAATAGCCCGCTAGACCCAAGAAACTACGGATCTCGGATGGCTTCTTCGGAGTTTTCCATTGCATCACCGCCTCGACCTTCGCCGGGTCTACCATGATCCCTTTGGAATTTACCACTTGACCCAAAAATTGGACTTCACGCAACCAAAAAGCACACTTAGATAATTTAACATACAACTTCTCTCTTCTAAGTGTCTCTAGTACTTCACGTATATGGCCGGCATGTTCTTCCTCATTTTTTGAATAAATCAGGATGTCGTCAATAAACACAATCACTGATTTATCCAACATTGGCCGACACACTCGGTTCATCAAATCCATGAAGGAAGCTGGCGCGTTAGTTAGACCCAAAGACATAACGAGAAACTCATAGTGTCCATAACGCGTGCGAAAAGCTGTCTTAGGGATATCCTGCTCCTTAACCTTCAACTGATGGTAACCAGATCGGAGATCTATTCGTGAGAACCAACTGGCACCTTGGATCTGGTCAAACAAGTCATCTATTCTGGGTAGGGGATATCGGTTTTTCGCCGTCAACTTGTTTAATTCTCGGTAGTCGTTACACATCCTCATACTACCGTCTTTCTTCGTAACAAACAAGACCGGAGCACCCCAAGGAGAGGTGCTCGGTCGGATGAACCCTTTGTCCATCAACTCCTGTAGTTGAACCATCAGTTCCTTCATCTCAGTCAGAGCTAATTGGTACGGTGCCTTGGCAACGGGTTAAGTATCGGGTATCAAATCAATCTGAAACTCGATCTCATGGTCCGGTGGCACACCTGGTAAATCTTCTGGGAACACGTCCGAAAAGTCACACACAACTGGTACATCAGAAAATTGTGGTACTGACGCGTCTACATCCTTCACATAAGCCAGGTAGGCACTACATCCGCTTTTCATGCACTTCTCTGCCACCGCCATCGAGATCACCTTGGGAACCGTTGTCACACGATCACCGTAGACCATCACCGAACTTCCATCAGGCGCAATTAATCGAATCGTCCTTTTACGACACATAATATTTGCCTCATAGGCTGCTAACCAATCCATCCCTAGAACTACATCAAATCCGCCTAGGGGCATTACAAATAGTTTAGCCGAGAACCTATGGCCTTCTAGTTCTATGTCATAATCTTCTATCATCTTAGAAATTCTAGTGGACTTACCAATAGCAGTATCTACTTCAAAGGGCTCATCAATACTCCTACTACTAACAGGCAACTTAGCATAGAAAGCAGCAGAAATAAAACTCCAACTAGCACAAGAATCAAATAATACAGAGGCACAAATTTGGTATACTAGAAACATACCTGACACGACATCGGGGTCCACCCTGGCCTCCTCCTGGGTCATTGTGAATGCTCTAGCGCTTGCCCTCTGCCCTTCGTCCTCCGTCCGCCTCTTCGCCTCGGAACTCTCTACCATCGGCTTCTTGCAATCCCTGCTTACAAGACCCTCTTCACCACAGTTATAACATCTTATAACCCCACATAGTTTTGCCACGTGGCCGGGCTTTCCGCATTTGAAGCAGACGTTCAATCCCCACTTACACTCTCCAGTATGTTCCTTCCCATATTTGCCACACTTCTTCATCCTCGAGCTTGATGAACCCACTCTTTGGTTATCCATCCTCATCCTCTTGTTGTTTGGAGTGAAACCACCACGTCTAAACCGCTTCCTATTCCAGTTCTTACCACCACCCCCCTTCTTGTTTGCTTCCGCCACAGTTTCCTCCCTCTCGTCATACAACCTACCCGCCAGGTCTACCACCGATCGAAAGGTACCCGGCTGGGCAGCAATCAGATGCCTATGGATGTCAGCCGGTAATCCTTGGATATACCTCTTGATTTTTCTCGATACCGGCGTCACCTGATCCGGCACCATTCTTGCTATTTCGTTGAACTTGGTGGTTTATTGTTGGTGGGTCATGGTTCCCGCCTCTAGCTATAAGAACTCCCTCTCAATCTTATCGAGTTCTCGGTGAGGACAGAATTCCTCAATCACCATTTTCTTCAACTCTCCCCCCTCATCCTCCCGATGGCCCTGCTGCCCTCGGCTTGGACAATATTGTCCCACCAACACAGAGCCGAGTCAACGAACGAGTGAGTGGAGAACTTCACCTTCTAGTCCTCCCTGCACTCACTAATCTCTAACACCGCCTCCATCTCTCTTACCCAGCGATGAGCAGCGACAGCATTACCGTTGCCATCGAAAGTTGGGGGTTTGCATCGTTGGAATGCCCCGTAGCTGCATCCCTTCTTAGTTTCTAGCACTTCCACCTCCTCTTCATCACTCGAGGCTGCCATCCCTACGTTCAGTTCCTCCTCTTCATCATGACTCCTCTCATTCCCCCTTCTCCCAGCTGTAGTCCTTCTCTCCTCCTCCTTCTCCTTTCTCTCATCCTCCCGCACAGCACGGATGACTTCAGTCACTACAGAATTAAGGTAACTTCCGCACCACGATCATCGATTTATACGCTGGGATCACTGATTTCATCTTATGAAAATTCTTGGTGTGCCTAAGTTTCTATTCGAGCACACGCCGAAGAACCATCGTACCACATCACGTCGTGAACCACCTACGGGCACCACCTTCACCATCAAATCAGTCCCTTGTTCACTAAATTTCACCGTTAAACCACCGGTCATCAACCACGAAGCTCCATCATATTAACAAAACATCTATCTCGTTGTTGAGAATCCATCGTTACATCACCTTCGCAACTCGGCATCACGGTTCGGTTCTCGTTGAATCCTTGGAGCTTGTTTTGGTATCACAAGCAGGTATAAATTCGTTGTTCCTCTTCTTGTTAGAATCTGACCTTTGTGTAATGTTGATTGGAAATTTTGTTGATTCATGTCGATTTTATTTGTGATATTAAAATGCAGTCTCTGGGAACCAATATTGTCATCTTTCGTTTCAATTCGATTATCGAGCGAGCAGTTCAAACCATCGTATCTGTTCGACTCGTTAATCACAATTCAGGTAACAACATCGATCCTCCTTTTTGGTCCGTATAAGCTTTACGTGTTCAAGGTGTCCTTTTTGATTCTTGAATGTGTTTCGGGCGATTGGTTTTTGTATAAATAGAACATGGTTGATAGATACCTTTAGTCTAGTGTCCACTCTTAAGATCTAATTCAGAATCATAAATGGTGATGGAAAGAAGGAAAGCAAAAACGATGAACTAAAGGTACTGAGATGTGGGTTCTTGAAGACCATGAAATAAACATGACTAATATTGTTGACTATTTTATTCTATGGACGAAACACACAACTATTAGCCTATGTGAGTAGCCAAATTTATATGAGTGTATAACTAACATTTATAATGGATACGTAGGTTCATGTAAATCATGTAAGCTAGAGACTATCATGAAAAACAATTGATTTTGTGTGGTTTGATAAAGTTAGTGAAGCTCTGTTCATTATTAGAACACCTAACTTGCAAGTTGAAGTAAGTTAAAATTCACTTTTAGTCGTAAAACCCACTTTTAAAAACATGTAGTGCCCTCCAATTTACTTAAATTATTTCATAATAATTGAATTGAATAGGTAGTTGAGTAAGTTGAAACACATAAACCATTAAACTTGGACTTATTTGAGATAAATTGTAAGTTGTTTAAGAATTAATGTTATTTGTTTTCTGATGTGAAAACCTTCATGTATTTGAATAATAATCACTATAAGATATATGGCGAGAATCATATAAATACTTTTTGTTAAGGAAAAATTTATATTGTTATTGATTGGCGAGAATCATATAAATATTTTTTGTTAAGAAAAAAATTATATTGTTATTGATTAATTGGAGAACGTTGACGTTGATAATTCAATGACTTAGATAAAGATCAATCACCGGAAAACCGTTACACCAAATAATCACACTTCGTTAATTTATCAAAATATAATTTAAATGCAGATCTTGTTACTACTTAAGGACGACTATGCTAAATAAGGTACAGATTTTTTTCCTTGTTATTTTAGTATAAATACTAATTTCCATTACTTTGTAGTAAGGATTTCTTTGAAACCTTTAGTTTTCCGTCACTGCTTCCCTCAATATGATCCGTTTGGACATCGGGCATTTATATGTTATCTAGAAATCAATATTTATTATTATTTAGTTTAGTTCTGATCTAGCTCGTTTGATTTATTAGTCTTGTTCATCAAGACTTGTAACATGCAATAGATATTTATAAAATTGTGCTCATTATTTCATGTTCCTATGAATAATAAAATAAAGTTTATTAATACATAATTTTTGTGACGATGTTTATAAAAAGTTCAAGGCATCTCCACTAACACATTATTACTCAAATAGTACTTTGGCCATATTTATATGGGAGGCGGATGGATCGATCCTAGTTCAGTTCAGATCATATCAGTTCAATTCCGGGTGACGGAATCGTGTGTGTACGCCCCACACACCATCTCATTGGTGCATAGTTCAGCTAGCTATGTACCTATTAGTTTAGTTTTCGGCTCTAGGTACTTCGTATATTACACGACTTATTTTAATATACTCATTAGTTCAGTTTTAGTTTTGGTATTACATGTCCAGTTCAGTATTAGATATCAGTATTATATGCTTAAAATCAGATTTCAGTATCATATGATCAATTTTGTATCAGTTTCGTATGTAGAAGTTTGATAATACGTTTTATAGTTATATCGTCACTATTATTTTTCTTTCCATCACCAAGCCACTCTTGGCTCAAGCGTATTTTCTTTTATAGTGTTTTCTTATTTATTTGTAGGCAATCTGAGAAATCAATGAAGAGTGAATTGAAGATCAAAATTTTTCTTTTGCATTAATTGATGTAATGAACACCTTAATTAGGTTCATTCAGATTATTTTGGTTTGTTTGAATTTATGACTTTTGACTGTCTTGTTAATATCATGGATTTGGTTTTTGATTTGATGTGTAATAGTGACACGTTAGACTCAACGGGTTGGGGTGTTACATTATGAGTCTTATACACTCTTAGAATTCTAATCTAAGTGCCCCGGTAATGATAGGTAATCTAGATGTGTAAGGTATAATTAGAACCCCATTAGTGGAGGCTACCTTGAAAGAGTCACACCAATAGCCGATGGAAAGAATAGTCCTTATTTTATTATTTTACATTGGGAGTAAACAACTCATATATAGTCTTGTATTTTATTCTTATTAAATAATACATTTTCCAACATAAAAAAAATCCTCTTTAACTCAAAGCAAGATCCAATTTGACCAAACTAGTAGAATGAATCAAACACTACACAAACCATTACATATACTTATAAATGCAAGCATCCAATGTTGTAGCAACCTTTCAGACGTGATACATACTTATGAAGCAAATTCAAAGACATGTTATTCCTAAATGAAGATGTTTAGCATATGCATACCAATGCACTTAACACACAAATTAAAACAATAAGAGCACATTCGTCTTTATGCGCATTTAGTTGGAGGCTGTCACTCTTGATGGTGAATCAAGATCTTTAACTCACTTGATCAGAATTCTACTCTAATGTAATTGATAGTACTGAAAAAACCCTATTAACCTAAAACTTTATCCAATTTAACCTAAAAAGTTAAGAGAATTAGTCACCAAGGTAGCCATTACACATACATCATAAAATCAAACATCCAATTTCAAGATGGTATATACACAACATACAAACAAAGCTCTACCGAAAGTCATCACAAAAGTGTTATCATGTTATGCTACTTTCACACATGTAGCACTAAGAGCAATGGCCTCTCTTATACCACACTATAATGTGGATCATTTTATGCTAGTTACCCCGCCATACAAGCAGTAGCTCATTCAGCTAAAGTGTAATGTTATACTTGAAAGGCTGATGCCACCAAAGCAATCACAGAGCTTCCTGCATGCATGCATGTACATAGTAGAAGTTACTTCGGAAGTTTTACACTCCTCATAGAAAATATTCTAAGTGTAAAATCTTCCGAAGCCAAAGACCAAATCTTCCAAAGCTTAAGATGAAGTCTTTCGAAGCTTCAATAACAAAGTCTTCCGAATCTAAGAGACTGAAGATTGATTTCTTCCAAAGACAAAGAAGACATGCTTTCTCTTATCAACTTTTGCATAAAGCTGACCAACTTTTCGCTGCCACTCTGAAGACACACCAACTTATATAAGTCGGTGAAAAGGTCCATGCTTTTGTAAACTGTAGATTATGGTTTGGAGTTTGTAACTTTCTACTTTGTACCTTTTATCCATTTTGTAATAGATTAGGATGTGAGCTATGGCATGTCATAGTCACAAGTCAAAAGACAATCTGTCTTTTGACTGTACATTGATCTTGTTATCTAGATTAGTGTTTCCAGCTACTGGTTTTCAAAGTATAGCCAGCTGTAGGATATAGTATAAAGTATCTTAGGTTCTTGTATTTCTTTTCATGCTTTGTAACACTTGCAAAAGAACTTAAGAGTAATATACAACATTCTTGAAAACCGTACTTATCTTGTTATTATTCTTGTTCTGTCTTATTACTTGCTTGTGTTCATAGTATCTCATATACAAACCCGGTTCCCTATTCGATCTGTTAAGTGTTCTAACACTCTCCTAATTGTGAGACTGATTGTATTGACCACCCTTAACCAGTCCTGCAATTGGTATTAGAGTTTTTCAGGCTCTTGATTGTAAGATCTCACCATCTTAAATCCCTTCAGTTTCACAATACACTTAACAACTCAAATGGCAACTATCACAAAGGCTGATATGGAAATCGATACTATGATAAAGTCTCCACTGATCATTCCTGATGATTTTGATACTTGGTGCCAAAGAATGGAAGGCTTCATAAAGTCTCAAGACTCCAGGATGTGGAGTTATGTTGTCTCTGGACCTCATGTACCATCCACCTCTTCAGCTGCTGCTGGTGGTGGCATGATACCAAAGGAAGTGGCGGACTACTCTGAAGAAGACTGGAAGAAGATAGATGTAGATAAGAAAGCCATGATTGCCCTCCAAACTACTCTTCCAAACTCCATCTACAGAGGCTTCAAGAAGTGAAAGACTGCTAAGCAACTATGGGATGCACTAAAGCTCATGTATGAGGGGTCCACTGAAGCCAAAGAGAACAAGAAGGACCTCTTGAAGCAGCAGTTTGCGAACTTCACCTTTAAGACAAGTGAAACCATGACTCAACAATACTTAAGGTATGTTGAGATTGTGGATACTCTAATGGATGTTGGAGTAACTCTTGAGAACAGGGACATTATGAGGAAGTTCATGTCCTCTCTTCCCAGACAATGGACATACTATTATGTAGTCATCAGGAGGATTGAGAACCTCAAGACCTTGACTCTCACTGAGTTGTATGGTATCCTCAGTGACTACCAGATGGAGATGAACATGCAAAATCCATCTGGTATCTCTAACAATCAACAGAGTTCTGCCCTTCATGTTGTTGAAAAGGATTGTAAAGAACCACAATATCATCTCATCTGCTATCCTGACAGCTCATAAAAGGGCCCTTTTATCACCTTCCTGGAGACACCAAGAGAGAGCTGCATCCAAGGAAGCCCATTCTAAGAGACAAGCTCTTCACAAGCCTTTATGTCTGTTGATGAATGCAGTGGCAACTTTCTCTTCACCCTTGGAGACTTGGACTATATCCATCAAGATGAAATGGACTATATAGAGATAGTCCAGTAGATGGCTCTTGTCACTCACAGAGCCAAGAAGTTCTACAAGAGGACAGGGAGGAAGTTTCCTAGCAATGCAACCAGTGGAAAGTTTGGGTTGGACAAAAGCAAAGTGAAGTGTTACAACTGTAACCAAATAGGACACTTTGCTAGAGAGTGCAAGGCACCAAAAAAAATAGTGGCCAAGCACAAACCAGTACACTGATGAAGCTCCCCTGAACGAGAAGCCCAAGCAACAAGATGTAGTTGATGTTGAAAAAAGATGCATTGACCGGAGCTTATAGGTTGAAGATGCATCTCTAAACCAAGAAATAATGGTAGAACATGAAGAAGCCAAGGTATTTGAATATCTTTGTACACCTGAATGTATTGCTAAAGTTAACAGATATAGGTCCTATAACTTAGAGATGAGATCTGATCTTGAGTCCTTAAACATATTAAAAGCTAATTTCAAAAGAGAAAAAAATGATTACAAGCTTAAAATTGAAGATTTTGAGAAAACCATTTCAACTCTTAAGCATGAACACACTAACTACAGGACTCAGATGAAAGATCTTATCACTAAGTTAACTGAATACCAGGCTCAGCTTATGATCAGCAAAGCCAGGGTAGAAAAATGTGTTCTTGAAGTAGAGACCTTCAAGAACATGAGATAGCTTATGATCAGCCAGGCTCATCCTTGCATGGAAAAGTGTGTTATCAGAACAAGCAGGGACTGGGATCTCCTGAGATAGCTTCTCCACACACTCTATTATTTATAAGATCTCCAAGGTGTGGAATTTTCAAGATGAGATTTCCCTTATAGATCCAACTAAAGAAGAGGATGAAGAGGAGATAGTGAAGGATGGATCAAAGAAGAGTGAAGAAGATCATCCTAAGAAGGGTCACTATTCTCCTAAGGAGAGGAACAAACCAGGGATGACAAAGTCTAAAAGGAAGAACTTGATCAGACCAGCTAAAAGAAGATCAAAGAAGGCTCAAAGAGCAAGGCCACTTTCAAATCCAAGGAGAAACAAGTTTTTATCTCTGTAGGGTTTGAGTAGTAAAGGCTGAGGACTTAACTATGAACTCTAATACTAGGAGTTCTAGTTCATGTCCAACTCATTCCTATCCAAGAAGGAAGGCTGAGCAGCTGTGTACCACTACTACACAGCCTGAACCATCCATCTCCAAGAGCAAGCCTGAACCTAGAAAGCTTGCTGCAGCATCTGAGAAGATGAAGATGGAGATGGAAAGTGATCAAACTCAGCTTTCTACTCACAAGAAGTCTCTCAGAAAGAAGTAGTTGATTACACATGTATGGTAGTACTTCTCATCTTGCTAAGGATTGTATCTACAATCCCAAAGGTACTATCCACATGACCAAAAAGAAGATTTCTGAGAAGAAAAAGAAGAAAGCTTCGAAAGGAAAATCTCTTCCTTTCGGAAGCTCCAAAGTGAAGAAGAAGACAAGTGAAAACTTGCCTTCGCAAGAAAATTCAGTCTTAGAAGAAAGGAATGCTTCCGAAGCACTAAAGCTTGCTGCAGTGAAAACAAGATCATCCGAAGGCTCAGTCTCCAAGACTTCCGAAGTTGTGAAAACTTCCAAGTGTTGAAGGTCAAGTCTAATCCTCCAAAGATGGTGTGAAAGATAAAGGAAGACCATGTGACTGAAAGTTCTTCATCAACAACAGATGATGATCCTCAAAGCCTGAACATAGGATCAATCATTGTTACATTGTCTTCAGATCACTTTGATAAGCCCAAGACAAATGAGGCTTGGGTTTCCTATTGTAATTAATCATCTCTTTTTATGCTGGAATAGCTAAAGACTAAGAAGAATGTATGGATCATAGTTAGTGGTTGTTCCAGGCACATGACAGGCAATGGCTCTTTACTTCAGAACTTTGAGAAAATTGATGGAGGGCCAGTTGCTTTTGGAGGAGATACAGGAGGTTACATTACTAGAAGGGGTAGGGTCACAAATGGTAAGCTCAGAATTAAAAAGGAAAACTTTATCAAAGAGCTTGGGTAAAATCTACTGAGTGTGTCCTGATTTTATGATCAGAGACACAACATACTCTTCACTAAGCATGAGTGCATTGTTCTCAAGCCCAAGGTGGTCATTCCTCAAGAGCATATCCTGCTCAGAGCCCCTGGGAAAGAGAACATGTACAAGATGAATTTGCAGGCAACATCTCCCTTAGGAGGAATTTCTTGCTTTCTGTCTAAAGCAAATAGTAATGAGTCTTTTCTTTGGCATAAAAGGATGTGCCATGTAAAATTTAAAAATATGAATAAATTAATTATGAATGAGTTTGTAACTGGAATGCAAAGAAAGAGTCTACAAGTGATGATCACTGTGTTGCATGCTTGAAAGGGAAGCAACACAAGGTATATCATAAGCCAAAGGAAAAGAACTCCATCACTACTCCCCTACACTTATTGCACATAGATCTTTTTGGCCTCACAGTGTAATGAGTTTATGAAGGAGCTCATAATGTTTTGTGATCACAGATGATTTCACAAGATTCACTTGGGTCTTCTTCCTTAAAACTAAGGAAGAGACTCTTAAGATCTTGAAGAACTTCATTCTAAAAATTAAGAATCAATGTGATCATAAGATCAAGACCATAAGATGTGATCAAGGAACAGAATTCAAGAACCAAACCTTTGATACATTTCGTGATAAAATATAGTGCTCCTAGGACTCCTCAGCAAAATGGTGTTTTTAAGAGGAGAAATAGGACACTTATTGAAGCTATAAGAACTATGCTGTCTGACTTTAAACTACCCATCACCTTCTGGGCAGAGGCAGTCAACATTGCCTGCTATGTACAAAATAGAGATTTAGTAGTTAAGACTCATGGTAAGAGTCCTTATGAACTATGGCACAAAAGGAGACCCTTTGTTGGTTTCCTCGGATCATTTGGATGTCCTTGCAACATCTTTAATACCAAAGATCAGATTGCCAAGTTTGTTAAGAAATCAGATGATGGACATTTCATTGGATACTCCACTAAAGCCAAGGCTTAGAGAGTTTACAATCTCAAAACTAGAGTAGTTGAGGAGTCAGCCAATGTGACTTTCAATGAGCACACTCCAAGTGTAAAAGATTCTGGTCCTGATTGGCTATTTGATCTTGATATAGTTACCAATTGTTTTAACAAATCTTGTGAGAATGTTTCAGGATCTACAAGTATCTTATCAATAGGTGATCCTGATCCAAGATTTGAGCTAAAAAGGCTAATCAAGAATACTACTTTAACTCCAGGGGTAACTAATCTTGCAGATGGAGTTCCTATCAGCACAACAATGATAAATTCAGCTGATACATCTGAGGTGCTTACAAATTTTAGCTCGGAGGCACAGAACTCAATTGTGGGAACTTCAAATGTAGGAGGAAATGGTGGTGGTGATAGTGATCAAGAATTTCTTGATGCTGATAACCACTCCATGGAAGACAACATCAATGATGTCATACACTCATTAGATCAAGTCTCTCTTGATAAGTGTGCTGATGTGGTGGGTGATTCTTCACTGTCAGATCTAAACTTTACAAATTTAGATCTATCTAATCAACTTGCTATGATCCCTCAACTCAGGATCCACAAGTCACACCCCACCACAAACATCATTGGAGATATTGGCACAGGGGTGAGAACAAGGGGACAAATCCATGATAAAAATGTTTGTCTATACTCTTGTTTCTTATCCCAGATAGAGCCAAAGAAGGTTGATAAGGCTTTGAAGGATGGAAGCTGGATTGAAGAAATGGAGGAGGAACTACTTCAATTCAAAAGGCAAAAGGTTTGGAACCTATGGCCTCTTCCTCAAGGGAAGACCACTTTAGGAACCAAATGGGTTTTTAGGAACAAGAAAGATGATAGAGGACTTGTCATCAAGAACAAGGCTAGACTATTTGTTCAAGGATACAAACAAGAAGAAAGGATAGACTATACATATGTTTTTGCTCTAGTGGCAAGACTTGAAGCTGTCAGAATATTCCTTGCTTTTGCAGCATCCAAGGATTTCAAGTTCTACCAACTTGATGTCAAGTGTGCTTTTCTATATGGGGTGATAGATGAAGAGGTGTATGTCAAACAACCACCTGGCTTTGCAGACCCAGATCATCCTGATTATGTTTAGAAGCTTGATAAAGCTCTTTATGGGTTGTACCAAGCTCCAAGGAAGTGGTATGAGACACTATCTTAGTATCTCTATCAGCATGGCTACAAGAGGGGTACTATAGATGGAACACTTTTCATCAAAGGAATAGGGAATAACTTGATGCTGGTTCAAGTTTATGTAATGACATTATCTTTGGGTCAACTAATCCAAAGCTCTGCAAGGACTTTGAGAAGCTGATGAAGAATAGATTTGAAATGAGTCTCATGGGGGAACTCATTTTCTTTCTAGGAATTCAAGTGAAGTAGGTTGACAATGGCATCTTCATAAGTCAGTCAAAGTATGTACAAGACATACTTACAAGATTCAACATGACTAAACATAAGATTGCAAAGACACCCATAGCTAGAAACCACTCCCTTGGACTCGATCTTAAGGGGGAGTATGTAGATGAACATCTTTATAGAGCTATGATTGGGTCCCTTATGTATCTCACACCCAGCAGGCCTGATATCATGTTTGCTACATTTATATGTGCAAGATATCAAGCCAACCCCAAGATGTCACACCTGGTTGCTGTCAAGAGAATTCTTAGATATCTCGAAGGTGCTCCTAAGCATGGCCTTTGGTATCCAAAGAATTTGACTTCAATTTGTATGCCTATACAGATAGTGACTATGGTGGCTGCAAGATGACTACATAGTCTATATCTGGGGGATGTCAATTCCTTGGTGGAAAGATAGTCTCATGGCAATGCAAGAAACAATCCTATGTGTCTGCATCAACTGCTAAAGCTGAATACATTGTTGTTGCAAGCTGCTGGGCTCAAGTGCTTTGGATTCAAAATCAGATGCTAGACTATGGATTCAACTTCAAGGAGACTCCAATCAAGATAGACAACAACAATTCTATCTCTATCACAGAGAATCCTGTGCAACACTCAAGGACAAAACACATCAACATCAGGTATCATTTAATTAGAGATAATTTTGAAAAGGGATTGATAAAACTAATCAAAGTTAACACAAATGAACAATATGCCGATTTGTTCACAAAGGAAATATCTTGTATCAGCTATTGGAATGATAAACTTTAATTAGATTTTCTTAATTCAAGACTATTTCTAAAACATATGTGTCCTAAGTTGTCTAATTTATCACCTTCATAAGCCTAGTTTACTTTGGAAGAAACTCTTTTAAATGATATTCCTTAGAATTTTGGAAATTTTAAACATACTTTATTCCGGAAGATGTTAACATTGTCTTCGAAAGAATATTAAGTCTTCACGTCAGTTAACTACTTACAAGAATTTTACCTTAGGAAGAATTTTTCATATATCTTCCGAAGCAAAATGTGTTTCTAAGTACTTATTTGTCTTTGAAGGACAATTTTCTTCCGAAAGCAATTAAGCCTTGGAAGATTTCTTCTTTTAAGAATAAAACTTTCGAGCTTTAATCTCTTCCGAAACCAAAAATGTTTGAGAAGTGAAAATACCCTAAGTAATTTTTCTTTCGAAGCAAAATTTCCACAATGCTCAGGAATATCTTCCAAAGTCAAAATTGGCTTCGGAAGTTTTTATTAAACTTCTAAAGGCAAAATACCTTCGGAAGATTTTCGACTTCCAAGAAAACTACCTTTTTGGGCACTTTTTCAGAGTTGGGACCGACATCCGGATTTCAAAGTTTATCATTTCACAATAACTTTGTCTCTAATCCATTTCATATATATGCACTCAACGGGTCCCCCTCTTTTACTATCTTCTTCATCTGCAAATTCTCTAACCTAAATTCTCCCATAAACCATCTTTGTTCTTATCTTCCTTCACCATAAATCTACCTTAAAATGGCCAAACTTGATCGTAGAAACCAACCCGCTTTATCCATGCAATTACACAGGCAACATAATTAAGTTGCTCTGTTGAACTCTGAGAAAGATCCTGGTTTCTCATAGGTTTACCGCTTCTTAACTTTATCCAACTACTTCACCTCCTTCACCATAGATCCTTCACTCTATGAGGATCAACTATTGGAATTCTAGAGGACCTGCCAAGAGATCACCATAGATGGGGAGAAGACACTGTCTACCATAGTGCAGGGGAGGACAATCTTCATCACTCCAACTTCCATAAACACTCATCTATGGCTGGATGATGTAGAAGGTAATTTGTCCTTTCCTAAGTCTGCTGTCAACCAGTCCTTTGGACAGATGGGCTATGAAGGGGACTTCTCAGTCAGAACCTTCAGAAAAGGGAAGGTCTCCTCCTAATGGAAATACCTCCTCCATGTTGTCATCCACACTTTATCCAACAAGCATGGAGGATGGGACCAAGTTCCAGAAGACCTTTCCTACATAGTCCATGGGATGGTTCAGGGGCTCAAGTTCAGGTATTCACAATTTTTATATACTAATTTACATGCAAACTTGGACTCCTTGGAATATTGCATGTTCCCTAGATATGTGCAGCACATTCTTAACTGTGAACTGGGCTCACAGTTAAGGGAACATGTAATGTTCTAAAATTGGGACAAATGAAGCCCAGCATCTTTAAGACCATGAGGAAGCCAACTGTTGGCTTCTCTGGGGTAGAAACATCCCTTGTCCTAAAAATGATAGAGCTCAATGCTCAAGGTGAAAATCTAGCAGCACCAGCTAGTGTTGAACCTACACCTTCTATTTCTCAACAACCCACACAGCCATAAATAACCATCACCTATGAAAGAGAATCCAAATGAACCCCTGCACAAGCTATTCAGCTTGTGCAGGCCCCTATATCACCGCTCATGCAGGAGGAAGTGGACACTGGAGCTCCCACTTCCCTTATGGAGCAAACCACTCCCATCTCACATATGATCAGTTCTAAGGTTTCTCATGCTTATCCTGATGAACTAACAACCCAACAGCCTTAAGCCTTCACTTAGAGTCTCAAGACTCTAGTGAACAACCTTTAGGGGAAAATTACCATCCCCAGCCGTTAGATCTTAACCAACTTATTCCCAACCTAGAATTCTATGATGATGAAGACATAGGTTTCAGTGAGTACCATGAGTCTCTCTTCTCTAACTCTACTCAAGGAAAGATGAGTACTCATGCTTCTCCCATGGCTAGCCCACATCATCCACCCCAAACTGAGGTGGATCTCCCTGAACAAGTTCAGGAGATCCATATGGAAGAGGCCTTTACTTCAGGGAGTGATTAGATCATTAAGACCTCAACCATGGCAACCTAGCCCATTGGCACTTCACTTGAAGCTGTCATGGTGCAGGGGAAATCCAGGAGCCAAGAACAAAGTGCTGGTGATGAGGAAGAAGACCTTGGTCCTATTCTCTTATCCCCCTATGATTCTTCTGAAGAAGATGCAGGGAGTTTGAAACTAAATGTGCAACAACTGACTAAGACATGCACCTATTTAGTCTCAATGCTTAGTCACCTGGAATCTCAGGTGATGCCTTACAAAGAAGGATCAATGACTAGCAACTTGAGATCACCGATCTCAAGGACAAGTTAGTTGAGAGACCACTTAGGAGAACTCAACTAGGTCCATAAGAACTTGTGGATGTGACAGACTTAACCCCCAACTTATGTATGCAAGAGGGTGATGTTACCAAAAAGGGGGAGAAAGTCCAAGCAATCACGAAACCTGGGAGTTCTTCTCAAAGTATAGACATTGAAGACTCACCACCCTCACTTGTAATTGTCCATACTCAGCAAGCTCCTTAAGTCCACATTCATGTGGACTCACTCATTCAATGTCTAATTGAGGAGGGTATTCTAAGAGCTATGTCTACCCCACCCTATGATGCTAAAAATGAAATACTTGGGTGGAGGTATGATGTTGACAGGAGAGCTCTGATTTTGCATAGACTTCAGGGGCAACAAGAGGTCTTCAACTTTTAGACCTTGAAGTACTATGAAAGTCTTCCTCTAGTCCATATGTCACTTGTCAACCCAAGTAAAAACAGGCAAGCTAACAGACTAGCTTAGAGGATTCAAGACAGGGTTGTTGAAGAATTCATACAAAGAAGAAGACAAAGGCTAACAGGCAATATCATTCGTCAACTGGATGTTAAGGTGGACCCTAAGATTAGCTTCGAAGCGGAAACCTTGACTGAAGGACCAGTGATAGACCCTGTGAACCTTGTCATTGGAACTGCTTCAACATCCTCTACCCTCTGTGAGGCACCAGCTGGTGAAGGTGATTCACAACCTCCTTCTGGCCAGAGCTTGACTGCTGAACCAAGCAATGAAGGCCAAAGCTCTTTCCACCTTGAGTCACCAAGGCCTGTGAGTGATAAAGGGAAAAGGAAACTATCTCTTGAGGAGATTCAGCACCAGGTTGTTCTACTGTGTCTCTCTCAGAAGGAGAGGGAAGAGGACCCTGCTGTGGATCAGAAGATGAAGTTGGCTGAGATTCAACTCTAGGTCCAGGTTGTTTTGTCTCATGGGGTTCAACCTTGACCTCAACTTCAGGTTGAGCTGGACTTGATGGAGAATGCAAGTCAACAAGCTTTCCCTTCTTAATCTTTTGCTTTATCACCCTGATGTGCTCATCCATAGTGGATAGAGACATTGGACCAAGCCTCCTTCCGGAGAATCCATACAGCTTCAAAAAGCTCATCATCCATTGTCTGTTGGCAGACTTCTTTTGGCTCTTTTGGATCTCATTTTTCTTTTTGCAGCCTTTCGTTCTTTGGTAACTTGTTGCTCCAGCTACTTAAGATACTCGAATTCAACATATTCATATGATAAGGGAAGAAGTGCAGATGCCTGATAGAGACCTGTGGCACTCAGGTAGCTAATCATGTTTTATTTATTAGCTTCCTTGTCTACCTGAGATTGTTCAGGTACCACCGCCTCTTTCTCGGGACTTTCCTAAACTGGTGAGAGGGTAGGAGCATGCTTGTAGAGCATTTTCTATCTCCTTTCTTCCTTGTTCTTGAGGAGCAATACTGCATCCTCTGTCTCCTTCCTCTCCTTGGACAATTTCTTGTCAGCCAGTTCATTCAGTTCATCTAAGGGGAGAGAGAGTAGTTCATCCACATTGTAGTTTCTGGTCTCCAAGTAGTTTATCTTGGCTGCCCTCAACTCATCATCCTGAGTATTTGGCTTGGGGGCAGCCCTGATGGCAGCTTTCATGAAGCCTGGAGACCCTCTTGAACTTTCTCCCCTTAGCTTCCTATTCCTTTCTCTTTCTTCCTCCTCAATCTCCTCAAAAGTTAGTTTCCTTTTCCTTTTGTCACTCACAGGCCTTGGTGACTCAGGGTGGAGAGAGCTTTGGTCTTCATTGATTGATTTAGCAGTCAAGCTCTGGCCAGAGAGAGGTTATGAAACACCATCACCAGCTGGTGGCTCGCTAAGGGTAATGGGTGCCAAAGAAGTTCCTGTCTTAAGGTTCACAAGTTCAACTTCTTAGCCTTCATTCAAAGCTTCCCCTTCGAAGCTAATCTTAGGTCCACCTCAACATCCAGTTGAAAAAAAGTCTTACCTACTAGCCTCTGTCTATATAGTCTTAACCTCAGCTTGTATTCTTTAAACACCCTTTCTTGAATCCTATCTGCTAATCTTGCATCTTGTCTGTTTTGACTTAGGTTGACAAGTGGAAGATCAATCAGATGGATGCTCTCATAGAAGCTCAGGTTGAAAAAGTTCAAAATTTCCTGTTGACCCTGAGATCTAGAGATGACAAGAGCTCTTCTGTCAGTGTCATACCTCCATCCCATGATTGGATTCTCAGAGTGAGGAGATGGGGTAGGCATAGCTCTGGGAATATCCTCCTCAAAGAAACTTTGTATGAGTGAGTCCACATCCATGTAGACTTGAGGAGGTTGCTGAGTATGGACCATTGCAAGTGAGGATGGTGAATCCTCAAAGTCCATACTCTGTGGAGACCTCCCAGGTTCTGTGACTGTTTGGACTTTCTTAGCCTTTTTGGTAGCATCACCTTCTTGCATAGATGAGCTTGGAGTTGGGTCTATCATATCCATAGGTTCTTGTGGACCTGGTTGAGTTCTCCTGAGTGGTCTCTCAACTAACTTGCCCTTGAGATTAGTGATCTCAAGTTGCTTGTCATTGACCCTCCTTGTAAGATAGTCACCTGAGATTCTAGGTGACTTATCTTTGAGACTAAATAGGTGCATGTTTTTGTTATTTTTGCACCTTTAGTTTCAGACTCCCCTCATCTTCACTAACAGAATCATGGGGGGATGAGAGAATAGGACTGAGGTCTTCTTCCTTATCACCAGCACTTTGTTCTTGTCTGCTAGATATCCCCTGCACCATGATAGCTTCAAGTGAAGTGTTAATGGGTTGGTTTCCCATGGTTGAGGTCTTAATGATGTAGTCACTTGCTGAAGTGAGAGCCTCTTCTATATGGACCTCCTGAACAGGTTCAGGGAGATCCACCTTAGTAGTAGGTGGATGATGTGGGCTAGACATAGGAGAAACAAGAGTACTCATCTCTCCTTGATCAGGGGTGGAGAAGAGACTCATGATACTCACTGAAGCCCATGTCTTCATCATCATAAAATTCAAGGTTTGGGATTAGTTGGTTTAGATCAAGAGGCTAGGGATGGTAACTGTCCCCTAAAGGTTGTTCACTAGAGTTTTGAGACTCTGAGTGAAGGCTTAAGGCTATAGGGGTTGTGAGCTCATCAAGCTGAGCATGAGGAACCTTAGCACTGATCATTGGTAAGATGGGAGTGGTTTGCTCTTCAGGAGAAGTAGGAGCTCTAATATCTACTTCCTCCTGTATGGGTGATGATACAGGGGCCTGCACAAATTGAGTAGCATGTGTAGGGGTTTGTTTGGATTTTCTTTGGTAGGTGATGGTTATTTTTGGTTGTATTGGTGGTTGAGAAGTAGAAGGTGTGGGTTCAACACTAGCTGGTGCTGCTAGGTTGTCACCTTGAGCAATGAGCTGTAACATTTTTGGGACAAGGGCTGTTTCTACCCCTGAGAAGCCAACATTTGGCTTTTTCATATTCTTGGAGATGTCGGGCTTCATCTATCCTAATTTTAGAACATTACCTATTCCCCTCAACTATGAGCCCAGTTCATAGTTGAGAATGTGTTGGACATATCTAGGGAACATGTAATATTCCAAGGAGTCCAAGTTTGCAAGTAAATTAGTATAGACAAATTGTGAATACCTGAACTTGACCCCTTGAAGTAATGTAACCTCCATCATCTCCTTCAAAAGCAACTGGCCCTCCATAATTTTTCTCAAAATTTTGAGGCAAGGAACCATTGTCTGTCGTGTGCCTGGAACAGCCACTATCAATGATCCATACATTCCTATTGGTCTTTAGCTGTTCCTGTACAAAAGGAAATGTTTCGTTACATTTGAAAACCCAAGCCTCATTGGTCTTGGGCTTATCAAAGTGATTTGAAGACAATGTAACAGTAAGTGATCCTATATTCAAGCTTTGAGGATCATTAGCTATTGTTGATGAAGAACTTTCAGCCACTTGGTCTTCCTTGATCTTCCACACCATCTTTGGAAGATTTGACTTGACCTTTAATACTTTGGAAGTTTTGACAACTTCGGAAGTTTGGGAGACTGGACCTTCAGAAGAACTTCCTTTCACTGCAGCAGGCTTCAGTAATTTGGAAGCATTCCTTTCATCCGAGACCAATTTTTCTTCCGAAGGCAAGTTTTCACATGTCTTCTTTTTCACCTTGGAGCTTCCGAAAGTGAAGGATTTTCCTTCCGAAGCTAGTTTTTCTTTCTTCTTCTTAGGAGTTTTCTTTTTGATCATGTGGACAGTACTTTTACGATTATAGATACAATCTTTAGCAAGATGAGAAGTACTACCACACATGATGCGATCCATTTGCTTCCTTCTGAGAGTCTTATTTTGAGAGCAAGATTGAACTTGATCACTTTCCACCTCCATCTTCATCTTCACAAATGATGCAGCAAGCTTCTTAGGGTGAGGCTTGCTCTTGGAACTGGATGGTTTAGGCTGTGTAGTAGTGGTACACAGCTGATCAGCCTTCTTCTCTTTGCTGGAATGAATTGGACATGAACTAGAACTCCTGGTACTAGAGTTCATAGTTGAGTCTTCAGCCTTCACCACTTCAAATCCCGTAGAGATGAACACTTGTTTCTGCTAAGAGTTAAAAGTGGCCTTGATCCCTTAAGCCTTCTTTCATTTCCTCTTGGCTTTTTTGATCAAGTTCTTCCTCTTAGACTTGGTCATCCAAGATTCTTTTCTCTCGTCAAGAGAATAGTGACCCTTCTTAGAATGATCTTCTTCTCTCTTATCAGAATCATCGTTCACTATCTTCTCTTCATCCTCTTCATCTATAGGTCTATGAGGGGAATCTCATCTTCACAAGTTCCACACCTTAGAGATCTTATAGATAATAGAGTGTGTGGAGGAGCTATCTCAGTAGATCCCAGTCCCTGCTTATTCTGATAACAAACTTTTTCATGCAAGGATGAGGATATCATGTTCTTAAAGGTCTCTTCTTCAAGAACACACTTTTCTACCATGGCTTTGCTGATCACAAGCTTAGCCTGGCATTCAGTTAACTTAGTGATGAGATCTTTGATCTAAGTCCTGTAATTGGTGTGTTCATGCTTAAGAGTTGAAATGGTTTTCTCTAAATCTTCTATTTTAAGTTTGTAATCATTTTTAGCTCTTTTGAAATCAGCTTTTAAAATATTAAGGGACTCAAGATCAGTTCTCATCTCTATGTTATAGGACCTATATTTGTTAACTTTAGCAACACATTCAGGTGTACAAAGATGTTCCAATACCTTGGCTTCTTCATGATCTGCATCAGTGCTTGGTTTGGAGATGCATCGTTAACCTGAAAGCTCCAATCAAAGCCTCTTTCTTCAACAGCAACTGCAGCTTGGTGCTTGGGCTTCTCATTCTGGAGAGCTCCATTAGTGTAGTTTTGTCTGGTTTGTGCTTGGCCACCACTTGTTCTTGGTTCCTTGCACTCTCTAGCAAAGTGTCCCATTTGGTTACAGTTGTAACACTTCACTTTGCTTTTGTCCAGCCCAAACTTTCCACTGGTTGCATTGCTAGGAAACCTCCTCCCTGTCCTCTTGTAAAACTTCTTGGCTCTATGAGTGAGAAGAGCCATTTGTTGGACTATTTCCATGTACTCCAGATCATCTGGATGGATACAGTCTAGGTCTTCAAGAGTAAAGAGAAAGTTTCATGTGCTTTCATCAGTAGTCATAAAGGCTTGTGAAGAGCTTGTCTCTTAGAATGGGCTTCCTTGGGTGTAGCTCTCTCTTGATGTCTCCAGGAAGGTGATGAAAGGACCCTTTTATGAGTTGTCAGGATAGCAGATGAGATGATACTATGGTTCTCTGTAATCAATTTCAACCACATGAAGGGCTGAACTCTGCTGATTGTTGGAGTTACCAGATGGATTTTGCATGTTCATCTCTATCTGGTAGCCACTAAGGATACCATACAACTCATGAGAGTAAGGGTCTTGAGGTTCTCATTCCTCTTAATGACCAAACAATAGTATGTCCATTGCCTGGGAAGAGATGACAAGAACTTCCTCACAATGTCCATGTTCTCAAGAGTTACTCCAACATCCATTAGAGTATCCATAATCTCAACATACCTGAAGTATTGCTGAGTCATGGTTTCACCTTCCTTAAAGGTGAAGTTCTCAAAATGCTGCTTAAAGAGGTCCTTGTTCTCTTTCGCTTCATTTGACCCCTTATACATAAGCTTCAGTGCATCCCATAGCTGCTTGGCAGTCTTGCACTTCTTGAAGCCTCTGTAGATAGAGTTTGGAAGAGCAGTTTGGAGGGCAGTCATGGCCTTCTGATCTATATCTATCTTCTTTCACTCTTCTTCAGAATAGTCAGCCACTTCCTTTGGTATCATACCACCAGTAGCAGCAGCTGAAGAAGTGGATGGTACATGAGGTCCAGAGACAACAGATCCCCACATCCTAGAGTTTTGAGACTTGATGAGGCCTTCCATTCTTTGGCACCAAATATCAAAGTCATCAGGAGTGATCAGTGGAGACTTTTTCATAGTACCGGTTTCCATATCAGCCTTTATGATAGCTGCCATTTGAGTTGTTAAGTTTTTTATGAAACTAAAGGGATTTAAGATGGTAAGATCTTACAATCAAAAGCCTGGAAAAGCTTTGATAGCAATTGCAAGGCCGGTTATAAGATGGTCAATACAATCAATCTCACAATGAGGAGACTATTAGAACACTTAACAGAAAAAATGGGGAACCGGGTTTATGTAAATGATACTAAGAACACAAGTAAACAATAAGACAGAACTAAGAACAAAAACAGAGTAATATGGTTTTCAAGAATGTTGTATATTGCTCTCAAGTTCTTTTACAAGTGTTACAAAGCATAAAAAGAAATACAAGGACCTGATATACTTTATACTACATCCTACAGCCGGCTATACTTTAAAGGCCAGCTAGAAACATTAATCTAGACAACAAGATCAATGTAAAGTCAAAAGGCAGATTGCCTTTTGACTAATGACTATGACATGCCATAGCTCACACCCTAATATATTATAAAAAGGATAAAAGGTACAAAGTAGGAAGTTACAGACTCAAGACCATAATCTACAGTTTACTAAAGCATGGACCTTTTCACCAACTTGTATAAGTTGGTAAGTCTTTAGAGTTGCAGCAAAAAGTAAGTCAGCTTTATGGAAAAGTAAATCAGAGAAAGCATGTCCTCTCTGTCTTTGGAAGAAATCAGTCTTCACTTCATTGGCTTCCGAAGACTTTGTCTTTGAAGCTTCGAAAGACTTCATCTTTGGCTTCGAAAGATTTAGTCTTTGGCTTCGGAAGATTTTACACTTAGAATAATTTCTGTGATGAGTGTAAAACTTCTGAAGTAACTTCTACCTTGTACATCAGTGCATGCATGCAGGAAGCTCCTTGGTTGTTTTGGCGTCTTTCGTTGCATCAGCCTTCTAATATAACCTTACAGATACCTACGTCTGTTTCAGATGAGTATGGACTGGTCCTAAGATATATCTGCATTTGATGGATGTAAGTTTATGTCAATGCTCCTCCACACCTCTGGTACTTAGGGACTGTAACCCTTTGTACACCATGATTACTATTATAATATTTGTTTCTAGCTCAATGGATATTTGCAATAACTTAAATATGTTAATCTGTCTGAGATTCTGTATCTAAATGTTGTTAACCTACATGATCTCTATAATAAGAAGTATGTTAATCTCAAATCTGTTAAACCCTATGACATCTAGATCTGAAATTTGTATTATGTTAATCTGGCATGTCCAAATGAAATTTGATATTGATACTATGTGATACATCATTATGATGACCTGATGTATAGTTATACGTGTGCGTGCATATATCATGACAGTTGTATTCGTTATGGTATTTGTATCAACATTCCTTTTATCAATTCATTAGGCAATCGCTTGGCCGCATTGTTTTTTGGCAACAAGTATGCAAGGAAATCAAGGGAATGTGTGAAAAGCGATAAAGAACAAGCTAGGAAGCAAAGAGACAAGAAGTAAATAAGACTTTTAGCATTTTTTAGGACTTTAATATTTTGATTTTAAACTAATACAACGGTATTGATTTGATTTATTTAATTTTGACTTTATTAGTTCTCTAATTATTGTATTGTTTGACTCGTTAGCCCTATCCGTGGCGAAATGTTACAACTATGGTATCAAAGCTTAGGCTCTATCTTGTAGAAAACATAAACTAAATAACTAAAACATATGAGGATTGGATAGATGATGGATTAGGTTTTAGGTATATACTAAGCTATATTTCTAATTTTTTCTGATTTGAAAAACATTTTAATATGTTTTGCATCCAGATGCCTCCACGTCGTTCTACATGTAATTCTACTCCTAAAAATAGTAGTGGATCAAATGCATGTGATCCAAATCTCATGGCTACGATTAATGATGGTATTACGACTATGTTGCGGACATTCCTTGATGTTTTACGTCGTTCGAATCCGAACCCAAACCCAAATCTGAACCTAAATCCTAATCCAAACCCCAACCCCAACCCCAACCCCAACCCTAATCCAGACCCAACTCCTGTGGTTGCTATTGGGAGTGAAACTATGACTGGGATACATGTTTGGCTAGAGCAATTTCTGAAGCAGAAACCAAACTCATTTACCAAGGCAACCACTAAAGTAGTAGCAAAAAGATTGGATTCTCATCTTGAGAAGATTTTCACTATACTTGGTGTTGAAAATCAGTATAAAGCATTGTTGGTTGATTATAAACTAAAGGATGATGCACAAGTCTAATGGGAATCTATTTTATAGGAAAGAAGAGGTGTGCAATTTATAGAGTCTTTATATTGGAATGAGTTTTGTGCTATATTCTTTGAGAAATATTTCACCAATGTGGATAAAGGAGCATATAGACAAAAGTATCATAATATTTCACCAATGGGAATTTAACCAATATATGGACTCGTGGGGATTTCTGGGAGCTGCAGTCGCCTAAAGAACAAGTAGAAAAATATCAATTGGTGGTGTGTGATAGAACTGTAGGGAAATCATTGATTCCATATTCAATACTGATGTAGAAGTTGTGAATGCTGCAAATAAGGTGGAAATGGAGAGCAACGAGTTCTTTAAGAATTCAGATGATAGTAGGTAGAGGAACAGAGATGGACATCACGTTCAGCCCATGGGTTAATCATCTTCTCAAAGGTGTACTCATAATAATAATGAACATCGTAGTCAGGGAAACCAAACTACTAGAAACCACACTAAGACTTGGAAGCGTAAGGCTCACAATCATGGAAAGATATAACCCTACCAACCGTTCAAACCTAAATCTATAACTAGTGTGGTAGTTGATACCTAGGTCCTTGTTGTCAGGCTGCTAGGGCTTATTTTTGCTATTAGGAACTTGGTACGTGGTGAAGGATTGTCCTAACTAATGAACAGACATGTGATAGGAATAATAGATGGGTGAATGCTCAGCGTGTTGTTGGAGGACAAGTATTTGAACTTACTAATGCAGAAGCTGCTAATGCTCTAGGTATGATTACTTGTATTCCTTCTATTTAATGATCATGATCTACTTATGTTTCATTATGTTATTATTGCTTCCTAGATTATTATTTCAATAGGTACTATTTCGGGTATGATTTATCTTGATAAACGTGACTTATACGTGTTATTTGATACTAGCACAACCCACACCATAGTCTTATAAGTATTTGTTAAACACCTTAAGATTGTGCCTTCTCTCTTGATAGGAGTGTTCATGAATTTGACACCATAATCTCTAAGTTGAGTTTGAATCTACAACACTTAAGCACAATAATTTGAAACAATGATATACTTTTCGTCAAGTGATGTAGAAACATAAGTTTGCTTCCACCTAGAAACTGACAACCTTCTTATGTAAATTTCTTGTTGATGTTATAGCCTCTATAATCACTATTAATATAGCCATAATGATTGAAATCAATATTTTTAAGATACTATATACCAAACTGGGTTCCCCTTGAGATACTTCAATATTCTTTTGGTGTTGGTATATGTGTTGTTTGTGACAATTGATAGAAACATTTAAGAGGGGAGTCTATTGATGTAAATATTATGAATGTGACTATAGTTCTAAGGTAGACGAAATTAGGTTTATTTTTGCTCAGCCTAGGTCAAGTGAGACTAAGCTAGTTTCACATGATGACTATTTTGAGAGTTGCCTATAAATAGAACTTGATGTGTTCATTTGTAGGGGAAGCTTCTTCTTGTATACAATAACTGTAATAACAGGTGTGGGTAACCGCCTCTAAAGGGAGCTCACCTAGGGTTGGAATTGACTGATAAAGATGTATGTATAATTGTAATATGTGATGACTTTCATATTATCAATACATATCATCTTACTATCTTCATCTTATTGTTTCTATTTTGTTTGAGTCGAACACATTTGTTCTCATCTTATGAAATGGTGTTAGAAATCAAGAGTATGTTTTAGTACAATCTACCCCCCCCCCCCCACTGCCATATTTGACAACAATCATATGTGACACTTTAGCAATTGTTTCGAATTATGTACTTAGGCATGTGGTAAATATGAAATCTAGTCTGCTGCTATGAGATACATGAGTGATCCAATGTTGACTCTATGTTACTACTTATCAATAGGTTTCTCCCTCAAGATTAGGACTTAGGGAGCTTGATCTTGACATTGGAGTCTTTGTAACTTTAGCATCAGTGGCTTGAAATCTGACTAAGATATCCTTCACATACTTAGAGTAATTTATAAAGATTTCATGATTGGTCTACTTGACTTGCAGTTCTAGAAAGAAAGTTCTCTCGTAGAATTAACTAGATGGTGTCTTCCAAGTATTGATCTTCTTTAAAAATGATTGAATCGTTGTGAATAAGACTTGATTCTTTGTAAACTAGATGAGAAAATTGAAAGTGTAAAGAGAGAGAAGGAAATGGATGGCTAAGAAAGGGAGGGAGAGGGAGAGAGAAGTTTGCTAGAATTTGTTCTTGCAAATGAATGTTTAAAGGGAAAGTGTAGATATTTAACAAGTCATTTGTTAACTTTTTAAGAGCATGGGGAAGAGAGATGGTGATTTGATGTGATTAGATGATGAAAGTATGGGTAGGGTGTTTTGGTTGTCTTTTATTTTTTTATATAATGTATGTAACTCGATGTATATAAGGTATGGTGCATGGTTTATTTTAAGTGAATATAGACTTTCTTCAAGATTTTTTTAATTTCATAGAAAGTCTTTTTAGCTAGTTAGACAATTCTTGACATGATATATTGTTTATTTTTATCATAACTCTTGATCATAGATGTTTATTGTTTATGATTTATAATTATCGGTTTATTCATTGGATAAAGATCATTAACCGAATAAACTTGGTTTTTGAATTATGCAGGAGACATAATTTTTCATCTTAGATACTGTAACATAATTTTTCATCTTGAGATGGGATCCCCTTCCTTCAGCTGAAGGAGCGTAAGCTGCGGTCAGGAAGGAGACGGCTCATCAAAACATTTTAGGGACAACATCAAGTGACACACAGGGGGTTGCGTTTGGCTTGGCTGTGGTTGAACCCAGCAACGGTGTCTGGTCGGGCTTCGTTTCAAAAAGGATATGCAGATTTGATCGGGGAACAAACAGACCACCATCGCATGAAGATAAAACCCATTTGACGTGTAACCACTATGGGAAAACTAGGCACACTAAAGAGCAGTGCTTTGAGATAGTTGGATATCTAGAGTGGTGGAATGATAACAGTAAGAAAGGCGGTAAGATTGGAGGAAAAAATGGCGTCGCCGGGAAAAATGGTCCGGCCAATAGGAAGGTCGCTGTTGGCGGAAGTGGTTTTGGAGGGATAATGATGGCGGTTGAGCCTTGTGAAAAAGAAGGAGATGTATCATCAGGTAAAGGGCTTGAGAATTACAACTCAAGTCCTTCTTTTTTTAATATAGGTCCTTCTACTTTGTTAGATCATAATTTTTTCCGACCAGAATTTTGTGAACAAATAAAAAACAAATGTTTCAGTAACATAGGAAAAGTAAATATGGTCAAGCAAAGTGACAAATGAAGAGATGCTTGGATTTTTGATAGTAGGGCCACAGATACAATGACCTATGATCCTAGAGATATCAAAATAGCATCAAAAAAACAAAAAAATAATATCGTGACCGCTAGTGGAGATTTTATTTCAGTAAAGGGGGAAGGGACCATAGACATTTCACCAACCTTGAAACTATCTAATTGCCTTTATATCCCCTCCTTGTCACACAAACTTTTATCCATTAGCCACATGATGAAAGAATTAAATTGCTCGATTCTAATGCACCCTACTTTTTGCATTGTACGGGATATCAGGACGGGGGCAATCATTGGGCGTGACACTGAATGCCAAGGGTTGTACTATGTGGATGAAGTGACTCCTCAAGGGTTTCTGATGTTGGCTCATGGAAGTATTGATAGAGAGGCATAGTTGTGGCATAGAAGACTTGGACACCCATCCGCTGGTTATTCACATCTTTTATTTCCTATGTTATTTCCTTTAAATAGTTCATTAACTTGTGAAACTTGTGTTTTGGCCAAAAGTCATAGGTATTCTTATAAACCGAATAATACTAAGGTTGATAATCCTTTTTCATTAATTCATTCGGATGTGTGGGGTCCAGCAAAATTTGTTGGAGGACAAAACTTTCGGTATTTTGTTATTTTTATTGATGATTGCACCCGTATGACTTGGATATATTTCTTAAAAAACAAATCTGAAGTGTTTGAAAAATTTACTATTTTTCATGCCATGATTGAAACCCAATTTCAAAAGCCTATTCAAATCCTTCGATCTGACAATGGAGGAGAGTTTGTTAACGACTCCGTGAAACAGTTCTATCAATCGAGTGGAATAATCCACCAAACCTCATGTTCTCATACTCCTGAACAAAATGGTGTGGCGGAGTGAAAAAACCGTATTTTGTTAGAAATCACTCGTGCTTTAATGATCGAATCCCGAGTCCCTATATCATTCTGGCCAGAAGCCCTTGCCACAACTACTTATCTTATTAATCCTCTTCCAACTAAAGCCCTTCAGCTCAAAACCCCAATAGAAACTTTAGTCAGATTCACTAAGGTTCCTTCTCCACTAACCCTTGAACCTCGGGTGTTTGGGTGCTCTGTCTTTGTCCATTTACCTAAAACTGATCGAAATAAACTTGGCCCGTGTGCAGAAAAATGTGTTTTTGTGGGATATGGGAGATCAAAAGGGGTATAGATGTTATAGTCCAAAACGATGTCACATGTATACAACAATGAACTGTGATTGGCTTGAAACTGAGTTTTTTTATGACTCACAACTTAGTGGTCAGGGGGAGGATCATAATGACACTCTAAGTTGGCTGAAATGGATTCCGTCATCTGAAGAAAGTTCCCACAATACCCATACCCAAAATGAGTCACTCACATCTTCACAACCTACGGCGGAGTCGCCGAAGAGTGCCACGGACCAAAGTCCCCTCAACCTGGTACCTGAGGTAAGTCAATCTTCTCCTCTTGATCTGGGTAACGAACAAAATGATGACCATATTAATATACCATGTACTCCTAATGATTACAACGAAACAGTTACAGATGAGGGTGAACGGGTGGCAGAAGAAGTAGAACCAGTTCAGGTGACTACTACTGAGAGTTATGTTTTACCTCCAAGAGTAAATCGGGGAGTTCCTCCCAAACGGTATTCACCGGAGAAAGAGACTCGAAAGTCAAGATATCTTATGGCAAACATAGCTCAGGGGAACTTGTCAAATAAAACCAAGGCTTTTGACTCCTCACTATATTCTAAACAAATTCCGAATACTGTAGAACAAGCATTAGCCTCTAAAGCTTGGAAGGAAGCAATGGAAGTTGAGATGAAGGCCTTAATGAAGAATGACACATGGGAGAGCTGCCTGCAGGGAAAAAACTGGTAGGGTGTCGACGGGTTTTTTCCATCAAGCGTAAACCTGTTGGTACTATTGAAAGATATAAAGCTCGGTTGGTGGCTAAAGGGTATACACAGACATATGGAATTGACTACTCAGAAACCTTCTCTCCTATAGCCAAGCTTAACACAATTAGTGTTCTCTTCTCAATAGCAGCTAATAATGAGTGGCCTCTCCGCCAATTTGATGTAAAGAACGCCTTTCTGCACGGAGAGCTACGGGAAGAAGTATATATGGAAGTCCCACCTGGTTTTTCAGGGGATTACAAGACAGGAGAAGTGTGTCGTTTATAGAAATCAATTTACGGGCTCAAACAATCTCCCCGGGCCTGGTTTGGTAGATTTACTATTGCAATGAAGAAGTATGGATTCAAACAAAGCAACTCCGACCACACTCTATTCCTAAAGAAAAGAGGAAATCCTGTAACATGTTTGATTATTTATGTGGATGATATGATAATCACAGGTAATGACCACGAGGAAATGTCACGGCTAAAAGAGAATCTCTTTAGAGAATTCAAAATGAAAGATCTAGGAAGGCTTAAGTACTTTCTTGGAATAGAAGTTCTGAGATCAAAACAGGGAATTTTCATCTGCCAAAAAAAGTATATCCTTGATTTATTAGCTGAGACTGGAATGATCGATTGTAAACCAGTTGACACTCCGATAATTGTCAACCATGGATTACACATGGAGGAAGGTGCAAAGCTAGTAGATAAAGAAATGTATCAACGTATGGTAGGAAAACTAATTTACCTTTCTCATACGAGACCCGATATAGCTTATGCAGTAGGAGTGGTGAGTAAGTTCATGGATCAACCCCAAGAAAGTCACATGGAAGCAATATGGAGAATCATCAGGTATCTCAAAGGAACAACTGATCATGGCATTGTGTTTAAGTCAAATGGTCATCTTGAGATTCAAGGGTACACGAATGCTGATTGGGCTGGAGACAAAGACAACAGGAGATCTACCTCAGGATACTTCATTATGGTGGGTGTAAACCTTGTTACATGGAGGAGTAAAAAGCAAAAGGTGGTTGCCCTCTCAAGCGCAGAAGCTGAATTCCGGGGAATAGCTTGAGGTTTAACAGAATTATTGTGGTTACGAAAACTCTTGTCTAAGATTGGTTTTTTCCCTAACACAACCACAAGGCTCATGTGTGATAATAAGGCAGCAATCCAGATCTCAGAGAACCCGGTTCAGCATGATCGCACAAAACACATTGAAGTGGATAGACACTTTATTAAGGAAAATATCGAGGCTGGGATTGTTGAACTTCCGTTCGTCCGTTCTGAAGATCAACTTGCAGACATTTTAACGAAAGCAGTCAATGGGAGTATGTTTAGCAAATGTTTAGGCAAGTTGGGTATTGGGAATCCCACTACTCAACTTGAGGGGGAGTGTTAGAAAAGGAGGAAAAAAATCAAGCCAAAATTATATATCAATCCTTTCCCAATATTAATTCCGTAAATCATGAGGGTCCCTTTATTATTTTTCTTTTTTATGTTTTATTGTGTGTTATTTATTCCCTCTCTAGTATTTTGTTCAATATACAATAATAATAAGAAAACTCTTGTCAATCCTCTCTGATTATCACTTATCAACTGCCACAGCGTATGCATTATGAGAATAGGGAATAAAGTCAACGATCCACCCATCCGCCTCTATTATTCAAAACCTGATGTCCTCCTTTGAAAATACTAACTCGCATCATGCATCACAAGTTGTACGCTCATATAATGAGCAAAATTTAAAAACCCATATTCATTTTATCATGTAACTCTTAACAAAAGTATGTTTATTAGTTTTCAGGGATTGATGAACTAAGAAGCTAGTCTTCTTGCTCCTATGGCTGTTCATCACTTGATTATCTTCGTCAATTTAAGTTTGATTATAATTCTCATCAGTCCAGCACTTTCACTTCCTCTTTGCACAGATTCAAGTAAGTTCTGCACCTTTAGTTGTTGGTTTTTGACTACTTTAATTTTGTCATTATGTTTTTCAACAAAGGTTGGCGTACTGATATATTGATCATCTAGGAGCACCATTTACACTAAAGACTCCCCTGGTTTTCTGTTCTTGTAATCAGTCTTCATGCTGCGACGCGATCCAAGATTCGGAGATACAGAAACAATTTGAATCGATGAATGTATCTCATGGTGACTGTGCTTCCCATCTTAAATCAATCCTTTGCTCGGTATGATCTTTTCAAGTGAAAGATATTCTTTTCTAAATTCTTTGAGCTTTATATTTTTCTTTCTGTTCACCAATATTGAATAACAGTTTACAAATTTATTTTATAGATTTTGTTAGAAGAGATTAATTAATTACGAAAAACTAATCCAATAATTTGTATAGTATATAGCTGAAAATAATTTTCATTTAAAATATTATGGCCAATATAAATAAACATAGATACTTGTTTATTTAAAACCCCTATTCTTTATACAATTGGATCGAAGAGGAAATATGAATAATATGTCACATCATGTGACATATTTGAACATATGATACATGTATAAAAAGAATAACTTTTGGATCATTCGTATAGAGAATTAGGCTCGAGGGGGCACAAATGCCTTGCCTCAGCGGTATGTTCCGGCATGTCATGGCAACACCACCGCCATCAAAAGTACACGCCACATGGCATGTAAAATCGGTGTGTTCACGCCGGGTTGTGCACAAAACTTACCATGTATGTGGACCAAAAATTGGTGTGGCATGGCGTCTTAACACAGTCGCCACCGAATTTAAGTGTGTAGAGTAATGTAACATGTTAAAAATTTTGCAGGTTTATAGTTTAGTTTAGAATGGGTGTGTGACATGAGTAGGGCACCCTTATAAAGTTGTTTTTAGGGTAATTATAAGACTTGTAGCATGCTTTGTCATAGTGCCTCATTTTATAAACAATTTATTTTATTATTATATCATACTCTTGTTAAAAGAGAAGTGAAATGAAGTGTACTTTGAGCAATCTGAATATAACTAAAGTATACCAAACAGAAACATTTTTTTTAATATCTTTTTTTTTTTTCATAAAAGAGGCCTTTTAACTAAAATTTTCCCTAAATTTGAAGTTCCAAATATCTTTGATGCAGTTCAAGCTGAAGCCCGGTTAATACGAGCACACTTAGCCTAGTTCTTGACAAAGTCCATTTTAGCCCAAATGTGTGGTTTTGAATGTTAAATGCCCGGTCAATTCAGCCATTACAAAAAATTCTTTTTATCATGTAATTTAAAGTTTAATTCTTGTAAACTTTTTATTTTTTTTGATTAATTTTACATTAGAACTTGTGTATTTATATCTTCATAAAAGCAATTTAAGACTCTTCTAATTATTTAATTGTTAAAAGTGTAGTAGTTAATTGATATATTTTTAAGATTCATAAAACCAATTTGAATTCATGTTTTTGAACCAATTTATGAATTTATGAGTTGTGAACTGAATCGATTAAAAAAATTTTGAGTTCAAATTATTTAATTTTTTACCGTTACATATGAAAATTTGATTTTTCTTCAAATTACCAGAATTTAAGTGTTTTTCACCTAAGTTGATCTAGTTTGAATTAATACAATTTCAATTTTCAAATTCTATGTTGAACTTTTTACTTAAAATTCAAGTTCAACTCTAACCCAAATTTATATTTATAAAATCAAAATTCAACAAAAGGGAATCGAATTTATAGCACCCTTAAATTTGAATTTTTCAGCAATGCGATCCATTTTCGGCAGAACTATTCACTGATCAGCGGCAAGTTCCAGTTCTATGCAACTCAACCATTTCATCATCATATTCAACTTCTGCAAAACCCTTTGGGATTCTTGTCAAACTGTGCCCATATCAAATTCACCATTCTTACAAGGCCAAGCTCCACCGCCACCACCTAACACCACCACCAAACTCACCGATATTTGGCCAGAAAGATCCAATTTCTGCACCGCAGCCGGTGGACCATCAACCAATGGTTCACTCTGCTTCAATGAAGAAAAGGTCACCCTCAACACAACTACAAACAACACCACCAACTTCCCAAAAGGGATGTGTTTAGAAAGAATTGGTAACCAGTCCTACATCGACATGGTGCCTCACAATGACGGTTCCAACCGAGCCATTTTCGCCAACCAGAAAGGCGAAATCTGGCTAGCCACCATTCCAGAAGTGGGGTCTGGAGGCTCGTTAGACATCGACGAGTCAAACCCGTATCTTGATCTAACCGATGAGGTTCATTTCGACTCTGCAACCGGGTTAATGTCCATAGCAATTCATCCGAATTTCACTCAAAACGGGCGGTTTTTCGCTTCGTTTAACTGCGATAAATCGGATAGGCCCGGGTGTGCTGGAAGGTGTGCATGCAACTCCGACGTCAACTGTGATCCTTAGAAGCTAGAACCAGATTACGGGGCTCAACGGTGCCAGTATCAAGCGGTTACAGCAGAATACAACATGGTAAGCACTATAGCTTCTGTTTTGGTTTACCTACATCTCACCCTCCTAGACCCCATTTGATCACTTATCCTTTGATTGATTGATTGATCATGTTTCATCAGATTCCGAGTGTTTCAGCAGGGGAAACAAGGAGGATCTTGACGATGGGTCTTCCATATACGGGCCATCATGGTGGACAGATACTATTTGGACCTGATGACAGGTGTCTATACTTTATGATGGGTGATGGTGTGTTGGATCAGGCCCCAAATAGACACACAAAACACACACATTTCAATTGATTTACTTAAAACCTATAAATACTACTACATGCATGAACGTGAACATGGTACCACTACCCCATGTTTAGGACCCCACTTCCTACTAAAAACAAACACATGACTTAAACTTCACATAACTACAATCGTGACCCATTGACCCGTTACATTAACCGGCTCCGACCCATACCTGTTGATCCGACTTTAAACCCAATCAAGATTAATCCAACATGGTGGAGGTGCTGGGATCCTCAGAATTTTGCCCAAAACAAAAGGTCGTTGTTGGGGAAAATTATGAGGTTGGACGTTGATACCATACCAAGTAAGTGCCTCTAATTTCTGGTTTTAAAAACCATTAAGTGGTGAGAAATCTGTGAATTTTCTAATATATTAATTATGAGTATCACATGAATATTATATATGGTATTAAAGCGACGAGCTGACTCTTATTTTGGTTAGAATGGTAACACAAACCTAGTGGGATATATGGAATGGTGCCCTCATTTGGATCGATGGATAGATGATTGGGTATAAGAAATGTTGGCCTCATTTATGTAAAACTTGATATAATAAATCATAATTATGAGACTAAGCAAATAAAAGTTAGAAAAAAAAGTATCCAATTATAAGGATCAACTACTCAACCAAAATAATGAACATGGGTTGTTAAGTGTGTAGATAATTGTAAGATTCTATAACGTAGATATAGAAGGCTTTTAGAATTAGAAGCTTTCACTGATAGATTGATCCAACGCATATATCTTTTGAAGATGGATCACATCAATAAATAATTTGCCGGTGATACTATTTATAACAAAAAAAAGGTGGATATTGCACTTATTGAGGATTACAAAGGATTTACTCAAGGATTACTGACGGGTAGCTAATGTCACCGACATACTACTAGCTACCATGTTGATGTCACAACTGAGGCGTTGTTTGCCGATGAATTATTGATAAACCACTTATTGACGACTTCTTTGAACCTTCATCGACGAATTCTCCTTTGGTATTCCATCATTGTATTGATTTTATAAAACATATATACTATATATTACAAATTTCTAGAGATATATGTATGCATACATAGTATTTTACATGTAAGAAAGGGTAAACATGAAATCTTAGTCAAACCACGGAGAAAAAAACTTAACTTACTTTCTAACAAAAGCGGTTTAGTAACTTGTATAAGATAAACATTTTAGATATTCTTAGCAATTTGTCTCAATAGAAATGAGTCGAAAACATCACATCTACTTGAACCTACAACATATAACTTCATCAACTAAATTATTTTGTGAAACGTCTATAGGTCAAGAAGACGTCACACGACTCGCCCTATGGGGAAATTATTCTATTCCAAGGGATAATCCATATATCAAAGATAATGACTTGCTACCAGAAATATGGGCATTAGGTTTACGTAATCCTTGGCGTTGTAGTTTCGACTCTGAAAGATCATCGTACTTCATTTGTGGTGATATAGGTCAGGTATTATGTTTCCTCAAACTAAAATCCTTTTTTCATAGTTAAGTGTTCATGCTTTTGTCTAAAGGATGAGTATGAAGAAGTGAACTTGATCATGAAATATGGCAATTACGGTTGGCGACTTTATGAGGGACATGGACTTTTCTCTCCTCCGCAAAAATCTACATCAACAGATTCTATTAATCTAGTTTTCCCTGTAACAGGTTATAGCCACTATGATGTAATAAGAATGAAGGCTCAGCGTCTATCACAGGAGGGTATGTCTATAGGTCCAACACCGATCCTTGCATGTATGGAAGGTAAAAAATTTTTTTTAATTTTTCATAGTAATTAATTTATTCTTAACCTCTAATGTGTAGTTATTTGAATGTCTAGGTCCTTTGAGAATAGAATCTGAATTACAATAAGTTCGGACGTATGATTCATTTTAACGTTCACTCATTAATATCACATTTATTGTAATTAAGAAAGTAGATGAACATAATAGATAATCACTACAAACTAAATATTACCCTTAATATAAAAAGACCACACAAAGTTGTTTAGTAGATTTAAATTCAACCCGCTAACTGTACATGATTGGGAACCTTAAAACAATCAATAGTTTATATTAGCTACAAGGTCAAAAACGAATTCATATCAACTTTATGAAGTTAAAAGTTTAACTAAATACATCTTGCCTCTTTTATCTTTGTAGTTACTTGTATGGAGATCTATATGCAACTGCAATGTGGGCAAGCATAGAAACACCTGAAGATAGCGGGAATTTCACATCTAGTAAGATTCCATTTACGTGCGCCTCAGATTCTCCCGTACCATGTAGCATTGTTCCAGGAAGTTCACTTCCAACATTAATTTACATATTTTCATTTGGGCAAGATAACAAGAATGACGTATACCTCTTAACTAGCAGTGGCGTGTATAGGATTGTTGCTCCAAGTCGTTGCAATTGTGCATGTCCGATTGAGAAGACAACAACAAGTCCCAATCAACATTCCGGTTCTTATCATTTGAGTTTAAACATGATAAAAAGTTTAAATAAGAATCTAACGTCTCTACTAGTACTTTGCTTTATATTGTTTTGAAATACTAGTGTGTATTATAAAAGATCCGTAACAACTAGCAAACAAGCCCAAGATGCTAGATTATATTCCATGCTGTAACTTTTTACTTAGGTTTTTTTGTATAAACAACTTAAGGCCAAACATAAACACAAAATGTTGGTGGCTTGTGGAGGAACCCCTTCCGTGTGAACATGAGGTAACAAAGTTGGCCCTTGCTCCCGATTATTTATTTTTCTTTTCCCCATGTTTACCATATAAATAGGAAAAAAATATCTTATGCATTTAACCTTTTTACACCATATTATCAGTTTTCTAAAAGTTATTAGCAAGTAGCCGGCGGTGGTGACATAGCAATATTGTTAAGTATTCTATTTACCTGCATAATAGAGATTTTTACATATTTACTCTTTATTATAAGACCATTAATTACATGAGTAGGGTTATACTAAAAATAATGTTTAATCTAAAAAGCATAAGAAGGATTGTAAGCTTGACACGTATCCTTCTATTGTTTTAAAGATAAAGGTACTTTGGTAATTGTGTCAAATACGTCAGCTCATTGTGTACTATAGGTTTATTGTATCAAATATCAGTTTATTGTGTCAAATATCAGTTTATTGTATCATATATTTTACATCATTTGTTATCTGTATTAATCATTGTGTTTTACATTTTAAATCATTTTGTGTTATTTTTATCATTGTTTTTATAAATTATAAACTTGTTATCTATTATTGTGTTTTACAATTAGAAGACTTAATGATATACCTTTCACCAATCTAATTTTTAAAACTCATAGTGTTGAAGATAACATAATATGCTATTTTTGTTATTGTTTTTTAATAGTTATATAAGCTTGTTATTATTCATTGTGTTTTACAATTAAAAGTACACAATAATGTTATTTCAACAATGCATTTTTCAAAACATACAGTATTCAAGATAACACAATAACGATCAAAAGACACAATGAGATATTATATTATTTTGTCATTGTTTTTAGTGTATTAGATTAATTAGTTGGTAGTTTATTATTGATTTACATATTAGATATACACAACAATATTATTCTATCATTATATTTTTTAAAATTCATCATTTTAAAAAGAACACAATAATATTCAAAATTAACACAATAATCAACAAAAAGACACAATCAACTGCACTAAATACACAATGACGAGATATAAGCTTAAAAACGTCATTTTTTATATTTTTATTTAACAATACAGTACTCGTTTTAAAGATAAAAAACGCTAGTTTTTATGGCGTAATTTTTTTAAAAAATTAATGTCGTATATAAAATTTATGAACGTTTAAAAAAATGGGAGAACTTGCAAAAAGTCAACAAAAGTAGTTATTACTAAAATACTCCTCTAACGAACTTTTTTCTATAATTTGATCTCAACCATTGATTAAAAAGATGGATGGTTGAGACTACGTTTTACACTTTTTAGTTTTAGAAAAGTTTGTCTTTGAACCTTTGTCTAATTATATATTTATCCAATCCAAAAAATCAATTATATATTTTCTCTTACTAAACATATATTTACATATTTATCCATTCCATTTAAATTAATATATTAAATGATAGTTATACCTATATTTTTACTATGGGATTTTACATATCAACTTTTTGGTATTGGATTTGTTTAAAACTTTAGCAGTTGTGTTTTGCATTTTGGAGATGTAATGTTGATTATCGATAATTATTGTTTTGAAATAAAAGTTTTAAATTTCTGTATTTGGAGTTGTAATTTTGTTATTTATTTTTATATAGAATGTTAAACTTGAGAAAATATGTACTTGTTGGTATTAGAAAGGGTAATATGTAAACTGTCTTAGTTAATATTTTAGTAAAACTATCATTCTATAAGTTAATTTAATGAAATAGATAAATATGTAATATATCAAACGTATCAAAGAACGAAGATGATTGAAGAATTTGTTAATTCTAGCGGTACATCTTGAAGACACCCAGTGTTGCCAACGCGCTCCCACGTGACACTCGTAAGTGTCCGCCACGTGCATGGAGTCACCTCTTTGAGTTGTATATATAGTGATTTGTTTCTTATTTTGAGTGTGACATACAATGGTGAATCCACCTTTGTGCATGTTTGGAGAGATTTTAGTCTAATCAGAGTGATTTAGGGTTGTATTATCAAAGCAAAGAGTTATTGTATTCATCTAGTGCCTAGTTATCAAGGGATCAATACGCTTATGAGTATTATATTTGAGTTGGTTCATTATATTATATATTTCTCTACTTTAGTTGTTTGATTATCAAACTAATTGATAATCTAAGCATTCAGATATGTTGAGAGTCATCATTAGCATCGGATTTTGAATAGAAGGTCTACAATTTGGTTTTAGAGCATTTTTGTTTTTTGTTTGTGAAGTTTTTGGGGGGTTTTTATTGTTTTCATAGTATTTCTTGGATCTGGATAACATTACTGTTGGAGTTGGTATTATTTGTGCCATTGATCATTTCAGGATTTAGAAGCTATCTATTGTTTTAGATCTGCATTTGGGTTTTCGTATTGGAATTTTGATTTATGGTTAAAACCTTGAAGAAGGGGTTATTACATCTTCAAGTGGTGACACTCGATAATTCATCTAGCAACACTAAGAGGAAGAAGGGTATCTTTGGCAACAATCTCATGTTGGTGTGTTTATTAACATTTTGGGTGACAGTGATAGGCGACATTTCTTGTTCTAGGCAGCATTCATGGGATTGATAGTTCAGTGTTCCTAGCAAAACTCATCAGTGGCACTCCTTGGCCAACACAAGTTCGCGCCAGTATTTGAGCAAGAGTTCATTTGTTCCGGAGACACTTCCAAGCGACACTACAAGCCTAGCAAGTGACATTTGCAAGCAACCTTGCTGTTTCCGTGATAGTCAAGATTGTTACATATTTTCTCAAACTTTTTTTTGTTAATTCATTTAAATGACTTTGACTAGTACTAATATTATATGCGGGGTTGTCACATATCCCCCTAATTTGTTATCATTTGGATTTCATAAATTGGAAGAATCAAATGAGGTCATTATTAACGGTATTCAATTTAGTATGATCCATATTGATCAATGATTATGGGAGCTGACCGGGTGAAGCGTAATGAAGATCAAGAAACATATATTGAAAATGACGTGCAATTGCTTCTAAATGATTCTAAAGCATAAGGGGCCTTATACATGTGTATTCCATCTAATATTACCAACTTTTTTTATGAATACAAGATGACACTATGACTTTAGAATCACTTAGAAGCAACTGGCGGACACTTACGAGTGTCAAGCAAGTACAAGAAATCTAGTGTGAGTTTGACCAATCATGCTCAAGTGTAGAAGTTGTTAGATTCGCTACCATAAGTATGGAACTTGTAATGCTTGTTGCTAAAGTAAAGAAGTTGTTTTATTTATTATCGTAGTATGGAACTTATAATGTGTGATGATAAAGGGATTGCCTCACTTTCTGAAATGACATTAGCTGACTTGATTAAGACCCTAAAGTCCATTTAAATGAATCAAATAGCTATGATTAAAGTACATACAAGTTAGGTAATGCGGCTTTGGTAGCTCCTATATCTTTAGGAAGGTGTGGCATTGCTAATTTATCAAAGGTGACAACTTCATGATCTTTTGTCATGGTTCATTTTAAAGTCTTCTTGTACGATGTCATTGTAAATATTTACATACGACATTATTTTGTTTGGATTGTTCTCACATAGTTATGAACCCTTGGTATTTGGTGATTTAAAACCTAAGAGCTTGTTAGCCAAAGATATAATGGAGATTTACCCTAGATGACATGGAAATAAATGACTTGCAGTCGTAAATGGCTATGTTGAAGATATGTGTAAAGAGGTATAATGAGATAACTAGTAATAAAATGTTTGGGGAAATTGCAAGGTTGCTTTTGATAAGGCCAAGCAGAGATGTTTTAACTACAAGAAATGTGATCACTTCAAGAAAGAATGTCTACGTCTGATTTTGCCCAAGGAAAAAGGATCTTCATGCTAGATCATCTCAATTACTAAAGGTGATAAAAAAAAGGAGATTGTGAAGCACGACTAATCAAAATCCTTGGTTTCTCATGAAACGAATGAGTTTGATTAGAGTGATGAGATTAAAGACGTACAAGTGGAGGTCAATAAAGCATTGATGGAAGTGGATGCAGGCTTTTCAAGTTCAAATGATTCTATTGAGAAGTAAGAGATTGTGGCGAAGGAAGTTGATATGTTTGAAAATTATGGTATCGGTAAGGAAGCTCATGTGTCAAATCAAGCGGGAAAAGCTCTGGTGTCAACTTCATACATTCCTATTGAGGTACTTAATGATGTATGTTCTTCAAAATGAATTTAAATGGTTGCACATTAGTGCAATCTTAACCAATTACTTATCAATGAAATATTTGATGTTAGGAGAATAAACAATGCAATGAAGAAAAATGAGTTTGCATACAAAGGAAAATTGGATGCAACATTAGTTAAGATTTAAACTCTTATTGAGTTTGTGCAGCAAAAAGATTTTTTAATAAAAAATTTAACAATGAAACTAATAGAAGCTAGAAACAAAACAATTAAACTTCAAATCATGTTGGATAAATGGACTCTTCAGTCATAAGAACTTAGCAAATGTTTGGATAAACAAAGACTAACTTTTCTTAAAGACAAACTTGGTTTTAAAGGAATTGCTTTTCCTCTACTAATATTAGGTAAGTACTTACCTATATCCATACCTCATCCAATGAATGACTTAATTTACCTTACATGATTATCCAAATTTTGGTTGTAGCTTAGGTTTTACAATGGAGTCCTACTTTCCTAAAACCTTTGGATCTGATACCAATCTATGACGATCTGCATCTAGGGATGGGGTCTGATGACTGATAAAATGAAGATACAGCGGGATCATGCAACACTATTAAGCCAATAAGGTGTTAGGATAATAAAAAACATATATAACCAACTAAATTACATAGTTGTAGCCAACATATCAACATTGTCTAAGGTACTTTAAAAACATGAAAATAAATTGTTTTAAACATAATATTGTTTGATATAAAGTGATAATTGAAAGCTTCAAGGTATGTTAGATAGGGTGGTCCACAAAGGCTTCATGACCGTCTTCCATAGGCTCGAGAAAAAGGTTAGCTAAAGAGTTTGTAAGCTTGTGAGTCTTAAGTTTCATTAAAAAAGAAATATTAGATTCTAAATATGTGATATTGTTTCAATTGTTTTGAAATATAATTTTTTATTTTGTGATGCTCACAATCAACCCTACACTTGGCTGGCTTGTGCCACTTCTAAACTTATGTGTAGTTGTGGTCGAAGTGCTATAGTTATAATATTTTGTCAATGACCCATGCTCAGCTAATGCAAGAGTTGATAGTTTCATATATATTCATATGTTATAATGGCCTACAGACCTTAGTGTTGTATGCTCCACTATAGGTTACCATTTAAGTAGTAAGGGGGCCACTTTGCGTGGAGATTCCCCAAGTAGTACTACTCATATAAACGAACTGTTCAATTAAGCATGAATTAATAACCGTGATAAATAAACAGGCATATTATATTAAGCAAATATTGAACAGACATCACGCGTATAGTATATAATATACTTTAGGAGTATGTAACACTCCCAAACAAATACTAAAAAGGGGTAACAATAAATTCACCTTTGTATGAAGAGTATGAGTTCGTCGAGCTAGAGATGAGAAATCTACTAGGCTCAAATCATAAGTATCATAATTATGTATTATCATCTAAGCATGTCTTTCATTATAACTAAATGACACTATATGCTTCTAAGTGCGTGGGACATTTGACTCTACAAGTAATTGTCATATAACGATAAGTCTTGTATACAATTCCCTTATTTAGAAAGTTTAGGGTTTTGTATTTTATCACATGAATTTTTTTTCTTAGTTATTTATAGTGCATATTTTATTGGGAAGTGTTTAGGTATGTTACTAAGTTGTTTATTAAGTTTCTACTATGTTGTTGGGTTTCTTTGAGTCGTTGTTTGTTACGCATGTGTAATGTGCCAAATTTGTTATATTCGTAAGTATATTTGTGATTTTGGTCCAAATATTATTTTACATATTATACTTTGTCTAGTCTACTGAAAATATATCTAGAAAAGTTAAGTTTTAGTTTTGTCATTTTTGGTCACTAAAGTTTGAAAATTGACACTCTAAACCCAAAAGTTTTCACTTTTGTCATTTTTATCCCAATATTTTAGAATATAAATTTAATAAGTTAAAATAAATAGTTTGACCAGTAACTTTGTAATTTTTTATTGGACTTGTCGTTTTCTTATATAAAACAGGTGTTCGGTGTCGGTTACTATAAAATAGACTATTATCGAGTTAGATTTGTGGTAAATTCATATTTTGGATTGTAGTTTTTATATAATAATTGTAATGTTAAAAAGTTAAATTACTAAATTACCCTTAAAAATATCCCTTTTTTTCCAACCCATCGTCCCAAGCCTTTTTCTCTGACTCTTTTTTATCCCTAAATAAATAAATCAAGCCACTACATTTGATCAAAGATCCAGTAACCATCAAGGTGGAGATCCATGGTTTTAATAAATTCATGGTCTAATTCTTTTTCAACCTCCATTTTATGTAGGCAAGCAATACTATCTCTCATCTATAAATCAATTTATGTTTTCAAATTTGTAGGACTCGATTTTCATCAATCTTCATAGAAGATTCATCGATGATTACCGGTACTCAACATATATTCGAAGCTTTATTGATGTTTTTGTAAGATCAAGATTTATCTTATCAAGAGTTTATCTTAGAGGCTGATGTTAATTAAAGATCTCGCAGCATGCACTAAAGTACAAGAAAATACTTCAAAAGATTTGAAAATATAAAAAGACAGAAATCTTCTGAAGTCAAAAGTGAAATCTTCTGAAGCTTGAAGACAAAGTCTTTCGAAGACTAAAGACCGAACTCTTTCAAAGACTAAGAAGACATGTGTCTACTGACACACTTTTGACAAAAGAAGAAGACCTTTTCGCTGTCAGCTCCGAAGACTCACCAACTTATATAAGTTGGTGATTCCCTTTTTACTTTGGTCAACTGTACAATATGGTCTTTTATCTATAACTTACTACTTTATTAATTTTATACTTATTGTAATACAATAGGATGTGACCTATGACATGTCATAGTCATATGTTAAAATGCAATTTGTCTTGACTTTATATTGATCTTGTTGTCTATATTGATGTCCAGTTAGCCTTTAAAGTATGGCCGACTGTAGGATATAGTAACACTTGTAAAATACTTGAGAGGAATATACATCATCCTTGAAAACCAATCTTTATGTTCTTGAGTGTTCTTACTTGTTTGTTTATTGTTTCTTTGCCTGGTTTCCTATTTGATCTAGTAAGTGTGTTATCCTAACTATGAAACTGTTGTTGAACTATTTACCGATCCTACAATTGGTATCAAAGCATCTCAGGCTCTTTATTGCATGATCTTACCATCTTGAATCACTCTTCAATTTCATATTCACCTACTTGCTGAAATGGCAGCTCTTTCTAAAGCTGATATGGAAACAGACATAATGACTAAGTCTCCACTGATTACTCCTAATGACCTTGACACTTGGTGTATGAGAATATAAGGCTTTATTAAGTCTCAAGACAACAGGATGTGGAGATCTATAGTCTCTGGACCTCACATTGTTGGATCATATGAGGCTGGTGCAACTAAAACAACACTTAGAATATTTTGAAGTACAATTGAAGAAGTCTTTCGAAGCTAAAGCTGCTCTTTCGAAGACAAGTTGAAGATCTTTTGAAGCTTAGGTATGAAGAACTTCCGAAGGAAAACTAAGTCTTCCGAGACTAAGTAGTTTTCCTTCCGAAGTATATGAAGAACTTTCGAAGGTAGAACCAGGTCTTACGAAGTATATGAAGACCATGTAATTCTCCTTCCAAAGCATTCACCCTTAGAAGATCCAAGACAAAGTCTTCCAAAGAATGAAGTCACAAAGACTTGCAGAAGAGTTGGAAGAAGTTGATTCTTCCGAAGTATAACTGGCCTCAGAAGAGCTTATTCTTCCGAAGCCATTTTGCCTTCGGGAGAATCAACTATGAAACAGTGGACATAAGTATGGGCTGTCTGACATCCACTGACAACTCTGATACACTGCATGGTGCTTTCTCACTCTCATGTAGTTGACCATACTTTAATCCACTGTTTATCTTTTTCAGTTAGTATAGTTACCACACTTAGTTGGCGACAAAAAGGTAAGTCATGGACCTGTCATGACTACGTAATCTAGGATATTATTTTATCTTAGATACTTTACTTCTAGCAATATAGTATTTGCTTAGCGGTAAATTCCAGCTGGTTTTTCAAGTATAACCGGCTGTAGATAGTTATATATATAGTTCTCATTGTAACTTAAGTGATCATTCTTGTAAGCGTCTTGTAATACTGAGTTGAGAAATAATATATACAAGTATCTTGAAAACCATTCTTGTGTTCATTAACTTATTATATTATTGTCAACTTAGTTAGAGATTCCTCTTCATCAACCGAGTGAGACTTAGTGAGTTTGTGAGATACAAAACTTGTGATGAGAGACTAACACCAATCCTGCAATTGGTATCAGAGCTTTTTAGGCTCTAGATTGTGAGATCTAACCATCCCAAATCACCCTCGTTTCTTCACACTTACTCACTTCACTCAAATGGCTCTTAACCAAAAAGTTTTCTGAGTCCGATGGGAACCATGACCAAGGCTCCTATCATCACCCTTGATGAGTTTGGAACCTGGTGCAAACGTATTGAAGGTTTTATCAAGTATCAAGACAGCCGCATGTGGAGATCTGTCACTTATGGTCCTTACAAGCCAAAGGTGGCGGACCCAGCTGGTAATGGTGCCATGATTGAGAAAGCTGTTGAAGACTACTCTGCTGAAGACTTCAAGAAGATGGACATTGACTACAAAGCGATGACTGTGTTGCTTACTGCTATACCAAACTCCATAATGGCAGGCTTTAAACAATGCGAGACCGCCAAAGAACTCTTTGACGCTTTAAAGCTGATGTACTCTGGTTCCACTGAATCAAAGGAAAACAGGAAGGATATGCTGAAGCAGAAGTTTAAGAACTCCACTTGTGTTGTTGGTGGGACTTTGAGCCAACAATACTTCAGGTTTATGGACTTGATCACCTCTCTTCAGACTATGAGAGTTATTCTTGAGAAAAGAGACATAGTTAGAAAATTCATGAGTGCACTTCCTCATAAGTGGACTTTTTACTGTGTCTCAATCAAGAGAACTAAAAATCTCAAAACTCTCACTATGACTGAACTGTATGGAATCCTTGATAGATACCGTATGGAGATGGAGACTCAAAAGAGCCACCAGATGAATAGACCCTCAAATTTTGTAGTCAACAATGCTCTACATGTTGTTGAAGGATCAAGAACTCCCCAGCCTCAGTTGTACCTGAACTACCCCCAATAGCCATCATCCTCTTCCAGGACATACATCACTTTCCCTGAGACACCCAAGTCTCAATAGGCTCAACACACTCCCTTCCAGGATAGTTGTGCTTTTGTGTTAGAGAGTGAGCACTCTATAGATTTTTAATACTGTTTTGATGTTTTAGAGTGTTTCAGCCCGGATGATGTTGAATATATGGACATTGTCCAGCAAATGGCTTTTTTAACCTACAGAGCAAAGAAATTCTTTAAAAGAACCGGAAGGCAGTTTCCTCAGAACCCAACTAATAGCAAATTCGGGTTTGATAAGAGCAAGGCCAAATGCTACAACTGTAACCAGCTTGGTCATTTTGGTAGAGAATGTAAAGCTCCAAGATCTAATCCTGGAGCAGCTCAAGCCTCCAAACATTCTGCTACCTCAAAGGCTGCAACCAAACCCACTGAGCCACAAACTACTGCTGTTGCTCAAGAGGTTAATTTGAGCTTTATGGTGCAGGATGTCACTCCTGCTCAATCTCTCATGGATGGAACTGAAGAGAGCAAGGTATATGAACATCTCTATACTCCAGCCTGTATTGCTAAGGTTAAATTGTATCAGGACTATAACATAGAAATTAGATCTGATATTGAGTCTTTAAATATCCTAAAATCTGATTTTAAGAGAGCAGAATCTGACTATAAGCTCAAAATAGAAGAGTTAGAAAAAACGTGTCCTCTTTAAAACATGAACATACTAACTATAGGACTCAAATAAAAGATCTAATATTCGAGTTAACTGAAGCTCAAGCCCAGTTAGTCATAGCTGAGGATAAAGCAGAGAAGTATGCTATCCAAGAGCACAACTTCAACACCATTATAGCATCATCCTCCCACTCCAAGGTATGCTATCAAAACAAAAGTAGGTTGGGATCTAATGAAATTGCTCCACCACACTCTCTTGTGTCTATTAGATAGCCAAGATGTGGTACTGATGAGAAAGAGGTTCCAACTGCTGACCCACTACCTAGTGAGCAAAAGAATGATGCAATAATAGGAACCACCACAGGGAAGGATAAGGTAGAAAACCTCATTCCCACAATTGATAAATCCTTGACCACCAAAGCCAGAAAGAACCAGATTAGGGCAGTAGGAAAAACTACCAAAAAGGTGGCTGAGACTAAAATGAAAACAGACCCAAGGCAAAAGGGTGTATTCATCTCAACTGGATTCCAAGTGGTTGAAGTTCTAATTCAGGAAAGGAGAGTAGTACCAGCACTCCTATCCAGCTGAAGGATCATAAATTAATGGGAAAGGCTGTTAAAGAAGATAAGAAGTGCAAGAAACAATTGCCCACATGTCCTACCAAGATTAACATTGAGTGCATAATCTATGGCCTACATAACCACATGGCTAAAGATTATTACTACAATCCAACAAGCACACATTATGCAACCAATGTTAAGAAAGAAAGAGTCAAGGATGGTTTCACATTTGGACCTTACCATATGGTCCAAGTGTTAAGGAAAGGAAAGCTTGTTTATGAAGCCAAGTTGCTTTTGGAAGAAATTCATTCTTCCGAAAGGAAAATAGCTTCGGAAGACAAGGCAAAGAACAAACAAAGAAACAAAAACATTTCCTTGAAACCTTCCAAGAAGAAGACTGCTTCGGAAGAAAAGGTGGTGAAAACTTCTACCGAAAAGAAAGAAGCCCCAGAAGCAAGTCATGCTACACAAGCCTCCTCAGGCTCATCAACACAGGTCAACCATAGGATGGAAAGGAAGACCAGAAAAGATGTTGCAACCCAAACCTCTTCTTCTCAAACTATAATTGAGCCCCCATGCATACAATTTGGTTCAGTTATATCATCTGCATTGGAAGAACCCAAGACCAACAAGGCTTGGGTTTCCAATAATAACTAATCATTTCACCTTATATGCAGGGACATCCACATCAACACAGGTCAACCATAGGATGGAATGGAAGACCAGTGGATGCTCTAGGCACATGACAGGGAAGAGATCTCTCCTATAATAATTTGAACATTTTGATGGAGGTCCTGTTCAGTTTGGAGATGATGCTGGAGGATACATTTCTGGTAGAGGTAGTGTTTCCAATGGTAAGTTAAACATTGACAAAGTAAACTTTGTCAAACAGCTTGAACACAATCTCTTGAGTGTTTTTCAATTCTGTTATCAAAAGCACCAAATGCTTTTCACAGAACATGAGTGAATTATCCTCAAAACTGGGATGACAATTCCTCAGGATTTGGTGCTTCTTAGATCCCCCAGGAGAGGGGATATGTACATGCTTGATATGAACAATACTTCTCCACTGGGTGAAGTATCATGCTTTCTTTCCAAAGCTAATGGTGATGAGTCAACTCTTTGGCATAAAAGAATGTGCCATGTTAATTTTAAAACCATGAATAAGCTGGTTAAAAATAATTTGGTACATGGTGTGCCTAAAAAGGAATTTTTCTTTAATGATAACTATGTTGCTTGCCTGAAAGGAAAGCAGCACAAGGTTTCTCATAAATCCAAAGTTAACTCCATCACCACTCCATTACACTTATTGCACATGGATCTTTTTGACCCTACAAGTATAATGAGCATTGGAAGGAAATCATATTGTCTTGTGATTGTTGATGATTTTACAAGATTTACATGGGTATTCTTTTTAAGAACATAAGATGAAATGGCTAAAACTTTAAAATCCTTTATTCTTAAAATTGAAAATCAAAAGGATCATAAGGTGAAAATCATTAGAAGTGATCAAGGGACTGAGTTTAAGAATCAAGTTCTTGACTTATTCTGAAACTCAAAAGGGATCACCAGACAATACAGTGCTCCTAGAACTCCTCAGCAAAATGGTGTTGCTGAGAAAAGAAACAGGACACTTATTGAGGCTGTAAGAACTATGTTAGCTGATTCAAAGCTGCCTCTAACTTTCTGGGCAGAGGCAGTCAGCACTGCATGCTATGTGCAGAATAGGGTTTTCATTATTAAGCCCCATGGAAAGACCCCTTATGAGTTATGGAATAAGAGGCCATCATTCATTGGCTTTCTTAGGTCCTTTGGCAACAAGTGTACCATACTCAACACAAAAGACAATTTAGAAAAATTTGCTGAAAAGTCTAATGATGCTATCTTTGCTGGATATTCCTCAACCTCTATTGCTTATAGAGTGTATAATATTAAAAATCAACAATTTGAGGAATCATCCAACATTGTTGTTAATGAGCACACTCCTTGTCTTAGAGGGAATGGCCCTGATCATAAGTTCAATCTAGAATTGTTTCCAAACTATTCTAAACCATCTTGTGAGAATGTTTCAACTGGAACTGGAACTCAAAGTGACATCTATGAGGATCAAATGTTTAAGTTACCCATACCTATTCCCAGTTCTCTAAGAGGAATTAAAGAACAAGCTCCCACTACTTGAAGTCCTAAAAGTTTGAACATCTCAGGAAATCATGGAGCTTCAACAAGTTATCAGCCAACTGAGCCTCAAAACTCATCAGCTAACAACTCCAGCATTTAACACCAGGCAGATGAAGATAGTAATTTGGTGCTACTTCTCAACGGAATATCATTGATGCTGTCACACATTCATTCAATCAGTCTTCATTGAATGAGCGTGAGACATCAGCTGGTCATGGTGTTCAAAACCCTGAGTAAAACTTCTTAAACCTGGATCTATCTATGCAACTAGATGTAATTCCTATGCTCAGGATACACAACACTCACCCAGCTGAGAACATCATTGCGGATGTCTTAGAGGTGTGAGAACAAGAAGTCAAACCCATAATAGAAATGTCTGTTTGTACTCATTCTTTCTCTCTCAAATGGAAGCAAAGAAGGTGGAAAAAGCCCTTAAGGACAGCAATTGGATTGAAGCTATGCAAGAGGAGTTGCTTTAACTTAAGAGGCAAAAGGTATGGAACTTGTTTCCATTGCCACCTGGCCAAGTCCCTATTGGCACCAAGTGGGTGTTCAGAATAAGAGAGATGATAGAGGTTTGATCATCAAGAGCAAGCTAAGACTTGTTGTTCAAGGATACACACAGGAGGAAGGAATAGATTACACTGATGTCTTTGCACCTGTTGCAAGACTTGAGGCTGTGAGAATCTTCCTTGCTTTTGCAGCATCCAATAACTTCACTGTCTATTAACTTGATGTCAAATGTGCATTTTTATATGGGGATATTGATAGAGAAGTCTATGTGTGTCAGCCACCTGGATTTGAAACACACAACACCCCAACTATGAGTGCAAACTGGATAAAGCTCTCTATGGGTTGTATCAAGCACCTAGGCTATGGTATGAGACCCTGTCACAGTTTCTTCTTAGGAATGGCTACACTAGAGGCACCACAGACAAGACATTATTCATAAAGAAGTTTGGGAAAGAGATGCTGCTTGTTCAAGTCTATGTTGATGACATCATATTTGGTTCCTCAAATGACCAAATGTGCAAAGACTTTGAAAGCATCATGAGGAAGAAGTTTGAGATGAGTTCAATAGGAAAGATGGATTTCTTCCTAGGAAATCAAGTGAAGCAGATGGAAGAAGGGTTCTTCATCAATCAATCTAAGTATGTCAAGGACATCTTAGAGAGATTTGAGATGAAAGATTGTAAGCTAGCCAAGACACCTATACCTAAAAATCACAATCTTTATCCTGATTCTGAGGGGGAGGATACTGATCAGCAATAGTACAGGGAAATTATTGGATCTCTGATGTATCTCACTGCAAGTAGACCTGATATCAAGTTTGCAACCTGCATCTGTGCAAGATATCAGGCTGCTCCTAAGGTGTCTCACCTAATTGCTGCCAAGAGAATTCTTAAATACCTTAAAATAGCTCCTAAACTGGGTCTCTAGTATCTTAAGAATAAGGACTTCAATCTCTATAGGAACACTGACAGTGATTATGGTGGCTGCAACATCAATAAGAAATCCACATCCGGAGGATGTCAATTTCTTGGTGGAAGGATTATCTCCTAGCAATGCAAGAAGCAATCATGTGTCTTAACATCAACTACTGAAGTTCAATACATTGCTGCTACGAGCTGTTGTGCTCAAATGGTATGGGTTCAGAATCAGATGTTGTGTAATGCCCGAAAATCTCGAGAAAAAGAAGGCAGGAAGAAGTTCTAGCGCGAAAGGAGGCTGTCACGCGAGAAGTTCATAAGAAGGAAGTTTTCGCGCGAAAGGGAGTTCTCGCACGAGAACCCTGGGTGAAAAGTGTTACTGGGTATAAATAGCTGAGGAAACCCAGCCAGACTCTAGTTCATGCGAGAAGTACTGCTGCTAGAGAGAGAAATCGGCTGCGTAGAGTGAGAAAGTGAAGAATCCAAGTGTTTAAGGTATGTAACTTGTGTAGTAACTCGTGTTATGTACTAAGAATGGATTATTGATGTATATAACACATGGTTATGTAGTTTTCGTTCGTCAAAGGCTCCGGGAAGGTTGTGGTTGTGCTAGAACTTCAAGAGGTGAGTTTCTAGTCCCCTTTTTTATGCAAGTTTTATATTTTAGGGCTATTATGCATACTAGAATGTTTTAAAATGTCTGTTTATGCTTGGCTTGATGACATTTAGGATGTTTGCATGTTAGAATAGCCTTAGATGCGATAAGTTGTGATTGGGCGAGGAAAACCTGTAGTTTTCGCGTGAGCAGTTTTGACGTATGTTAAGATTTTGAATCATGGGAGGTTTTCGCATGAAAGGTGTAGTTTTCGCGCGATATGCATGTTTTCGTGCTACAGGTAGTTCGTACGCGAGTTGTAAGTTCTCGCACGATATGTGGTTCTCGCGCGCTTGATGGTTTTCACGCGATAGGATGGTTGTCACACAAAAGGGGTAGTTCTCGCGTGAGATGTTGCTACTGTATGTTAAGTTTTTGCATGCTATGCTCTTACGTGTGATATGTTATCTTTTCATGTTAAAAGACTTTTTAAAACTATATGTTTTATGATGTGACTTTACATGAATATGTACGAATGTAAGTAAAGTATTATGTAATGAAGTGAAGATAACGATAATGGAAAGTGGAACGTAATGAATGAATGAAAGTCTAGCAAGCAAATTGAAAGGAGGTTCACAACTCATTGAGGGGTTGCTAGCTCAACTATGTGCGGTTTAGCTAACCCATGAGGATGCACACAGGAGGGTCAGTCTTTGTGACTTATCAAGACGTACGAAAACAGGATCCTTGTCGCTTGACCCCAAGACAGAAGTTGCTTTGTGCATGATGATGGGGTGTAGCCTATGACAGGATCTATATTAAAAGTGAAAGAATGAAAGAAAGTATGAAAACAAATGATTATGAACGATGATGATAAGATAATAATAATTATTATCAAGATGTACGTACGATGTGTGATCTTGAATGAAAGTAAAGGATATGTTTCAACGAAAAGTATAGTATTTTAATTATAAACTAGAACTCATTTAGCGTAGCTGACTTTTGTATGCATGATAGTTGGCAGGTAATCGTTTGATGCTGAGGAGGTGCAGGCATGGATGCATAAGCCACTAGGAATGATTTGCGCCTGGCATCCACATTTTTGGGAATGATTATTATATTAACAGAACTTTGAGATGTAAATGAATGATTTGATGTATTGACACGATTTTAATCATGAATGAAAAGTTTTAAATTCCGCTGCAAATGATGTATTTTAAATGTTTTTAGGCGATGATTGACCAGCTGTAAGCGTCCCAGGAACGGGGCCTTACAAGTTGGTATCAGAGCAAAAGGTTAAGAGATTGGGTAAAGTATTTTCAAAAACCTAGAACTTAAACTGAGAATGGGACACGAAAGGGAAAGGGATGCCAGTCCTAGTAGCTACATGCCTGCAGCTAAAGGTTTTATGTAAATTCTTTATGTAAAATAATAAAAAGAAATTATGTGCGTGTGTTATGTGGTTTATGTGACCCTAGTAGATAAGGATACCGATGTAGTTAGGATAAGGAATGCTTGGAGAAGGAAGAGTAAAGTAAGTGGCTAATCACAACTGGCCACTGTAATTAGGGACTTACTATACTTGACGTAGTCTGAGCTATTACTTTGAATGATCGTGTTGGTGTTTGAATCTTATAGCGCTTAGATGGCTGGTGGTAGATCTTCGAAGGCTTCCCGAGGTGGAGTGTGTGGTGGACGTGGTGCTGGAACACGTGCCATGAGGAATAAGGCTGGAACTGCCGAGACGACACCTGCAGATCCTGAGATTAATCACCATGATGAGAGTGCTAATCTAAGGGCCTCAGTGAAGGAGGCGGTGTTTGTGGAGGTTTATCAGGTGATGTAGACGATTCTGCCATCTGTAGTGACCGAGGTTATTCGTGCTATGAGAGGGGATGAAAAGAAGGAGAAGGAGGAGAGGAGGAAAGCTACTAGGCGAGGGGGCGAAGAAGGAGGTTCATGGGCAAGAGAGCAACCGGATACTGAGATGGTTGTCTCCAGTGATGATGAGGAGGAGGAGGCGGCACAGGAAACTACAAAGGGGTGCAACTATGGGACATTTCAAAGATGCTAGCCCCCGATTTTCAACAGGAATAGGAATGCTACTGCTGCTCACCAATGGGTGAGAGAGATGGAGGTGATACTTGATATTAGCGATTGCCAAGAGGATCAAAAGGTAAAGTTTGCTACCCACTCGTTTGTGGATTCGGCCTTATGCTGGTGGGACAATATTGTCCAGGCTGAGGGTAGTAGGGTGATTGGGAGGATGAGGTGGAGTGAACTGAAGAAGCTGGTGTTTGAGGAGTTTTGTACTCACAGGGAACTTGATAAGGTCAAAAGGGAGTTCCTGCAGTTGGAGACGGTAACTATGATGCACCAACAGTACACGATGAAGTTTAATGAGATGGCAAGGTTGGTGCCAGATCAGGTGACGCCTGTGTCATGAAAGATTAAGAGGTACATCCAGGGTCTGTAGGTGGATATCCGCAGACACATGATCGCCGCCCAGCCATGTACGTTTAGGTAGGTGGTCAATTTGGCAGGAAGACTGTACGATGAGAGGGAGGAGGTGATCATGGTGGAGGTGAACAGGAAAGGAAGTGGAGATAGGAACTAGAGTGTGAAACGTTTTGGCAGTGGTGTTTTCACCCCCAAAGGCAAGAAGCCAAAGGTGGAGGGTCGTAGGGCAGCTGCGACCGAGGTAGTGGTGAAGGTGTACATCAAGTGTGGGAGAGACCATGTGGGGGAATGTAAGTAGGGATCGAACGTCTGCTTCAAGTGTGGGAGGCTTGGTCATGTGGCAAGAGATTGTGGGGTTATAAAGTGCTATAACTATGGTGAAGAGGGCCATATGGGCAGGGATTGCAAGAAGCCGAGGGCCGAGAACCCCAGGCAAGGAAGGGGAATCAGAAGGAGGGGCAGAGGGTGAAGGCCAGGGCATTCACTATGACTCGAGAGGAGGCTATAATGGACCCCGATGTTGTGTCAGGTACATTCCTAGTTAACCAGACTTATGCCTCTGTACTTTTTGATTCCGGTGCTAGCAGGAGTTTTATTTCTGCTGCCTTCTTTGATAAGTTGCCCTCTAGGAGTAGAAATATTGATAAGCCCTTCGATGTAGAAACTGCTATTGGTAAGTCTACCAGGATTTTAGATGTGGTAGAGGATTGTGACATAGAATTGGAAGGTCATAAGTTCTCTGCTAGATTGTTCGTGATGCCCTTAGGCGGATTCGATGTAGTCCTAGGGATGGATTGGTTATAAGCCTATAAGGCAAATATTATATGTCTTAAGAAGATGATTCAATTGACTGTGTCGGATAGGAGTTCAATTACGATCTATGGTGATAGGGTTACTAAGGTTCCGAAGGTGATTTCAATGGCTGTGGCTGAGAAGTGTATGAGGCGTGGATGTGGTGCCTATCTAGCCTATGTGAAGGATGTGGAGGCATCGGTACCACGGTTGTCGGACGTGCTGGTAGTGTGCGGCTTCCCTGACGTATTTCTGGAAGACTTATCAGGTGTGCCACCTGACAATGAGATCGAGTTCCAGATTGACCTGATACCTGGTGCCCAACCTGTTGCTAGGGTGGCGTATCGTCTTGCTCCCTCAAAGATGAAAGAGTTGATGACTCATCTACAAGAGCTGTTGGATAAGGGATTCATTCGACTGAGTATCTCTCCATGGGGTGCTCCGGTCTTGTTTGTGAAGAAGAAGGACGGTAGCATGAGGATGTGCATCGACTACCGAGAGTTGAACAAGTTGACTGTGAAGAATCGATATCCGTTACCAAGGATTGATGACTTGTTAGATCAGCTCCAAGGTGCCAGTTGGTTCTTGAGGATAGATCTTCGATCTGGTTATCATCAGTTGAAGGTGAAGGAGCAGGATATACCTAAAACAGTTTTTTTGCACGCGTTATGGACACTACAAGTTTCTTGTTATGTCCTTTGGTTTAACCAACGAGCCAGCTGCTTTTATGGATTTGATGAATACGATGTGTCGGCCGATGTTAGATAAATCAGTGAATGTGTTCATTGATGATATCCTGATTTACTCGAAGCACAAAGAGGAACATGCCAGTCACATTCGGGAGGTGCTGGAAACGCTCAGAAGGGAGAAGCTGTATGCCAAGTTCTCAAAGTACGCATTCTGGTTGCGCGAGGTTCAGTTTCTGGGTCATGTGGTCAACCCGGAAGGGATCATGGTGGACCCGGCGAAGAACGAGGCGTTGAATGAGGGTCGAATCAACTCCGAAAGGATGAAGGGCCTAGTCGCGGAGTTGGGTGAAAACACTCTCGGTGTTAGAACCTGGTTTGGGCGGATGTGGATTCCTCGTTACGAGGATCTACGAGGAAAGATTATGGATGAGGCCCATAAGACTCGATACTCGATTCACCCCGGTGCCACGAAGATGTACAAGGACATGATGAAAGACTACTGGTGGCCGAGAATGAAGCGTGATTTGGTGGAGTATGTGAGTAAGTGCCTTACTTGCTTGCAAGTGAAGGCAGAGCATCAGAAGCCATACGGGAAGATCCGACCTTTGGATATACCAGAATAGAAATAGGAGCATGTCATCATGGACTTCATTACGAAGTTGCCGCGTACGGAAAGAGATTATGATGCCATATGGGTGATAGTAGACAGTCTGATGAAGAGTGCTCATTTCTTGCCAGTCCGTGAGATGTATTCATCCGAGAGGTTGGCGGATCCGTTTATCAAGGAGATCGTAGCTCATCATGGTGTGCTGGTGTCTATCATGTCCGACCGTGACACTCGGTTTACATCGAAGTTTTGGAAGAGATTCCATGATGCGATGGGAATGAGACTACATATTAGTACGGCTTACCATCCTCAAACAGATGGTTAGTCGGAGAGAATGATCCAGACATTGGAGGACATGCTTCGGGCATGCGTGATTGATTTTGGGGGAAGTTGGGATGAACACTTACCGTTAGCTAAGTTCTCATATAACAACAGTTATCATGCCAGCATTGGTATGCCTCCTTATGAGATGCTTTACGGTAGGAAGTGTAGAACCCCCGTATGTTGGGGTGACATCGGGCAGAAGGAGTTGGGAAGCATTGAGGTGATCGAGGCTACGACTGAAAAGCTGGAGAAAATCAAGGCCTTTATGAAGGAAGCAAAAGATAGCAGAATGCTGACAAAAGGCGTAGACCGATTGAGTTTAATGTGGGCAATAGAGTCATGTTGAAGGTCTCGCCTTGGAAAGGGATCATCCGGTTTAGGAAGCGGGGTAAGCTAAGCCTGAGGTATATAAAGCCTTTCCGAATAATTGCTCGAGTAGGAGAGATGGCCTATCGATTGGAGCTACCCGATGAGTTAAGTGGAATTCATCCGACGTTCAATGTATCTCATCTGAGGAAGTGCGTAGCCGATGAGGATATGATTGTGCCATTGGAGGATATCGAAGTGGATAAAAGGATCAATTACGTGGAGCAACCGGTGGCTATCATTGATAGAAAGGAGAAGAGGTTAAGGAACAAAGTGGTTCTACTTGTGCGTGTACAGTGGAAACATCGAAAGGGGTTTGAGTCTACATGGGAAACCGAGGATGACATGAGACAGCATTACGCATAGCTATTCAAGAGTTGGTGGTTTCGGGGACAAAACCTCAATAAGGGGGGGGGGGACTTGTAACGCCCGAAAATCTCGAGAAAAAGAAAGCACGAAGAAGTTCTCGCGCGAAAGGAGGCTGTCGCGCGAGAAGTTCATAAGAAGGAAGTTTTCATGTGAAATGGAGTTCTCACGGGAGAACCCTGGGTGATAAGTTTTACTGGGTATAAATAGCTGAGGACATCCAGCCAGACTCTAGTTCATGAGAGAAGTACTGTTGCTAGAGAGAGAAATCGGCTGCATAGAGTGAGAAAGTGAAGAATCCAAGTGTTTAAGGTATGTAACTTGTGTTATGTACTAAGAATGGATTATTGATGTCTATAACGTATGGTTATATAGTTTTTGTTCGTCAAAAGCTCCGGGAAGGTTGTGGTTGTGCTAGAACTTCAAGAGGTGAGTTTCTAGTCCCATTTCTTACTCAAGTTTTACATTTTGGGACTATTATGCATACTAGAATGTTTTAAAATGTCTGTTTATGCTTGGCTTTATGATGTTTAGGATGTTTGCATGTTAGAATAGCCTTAGACGTGATAAGTTGTGATTGGGCAGGGAAAACTTGTAGTTTTCGTGCGAGCAGTTTTGATGTACGTTAAGATTTTGAATCATGGGAGGTTTTCGCGTGAAAGGTGTAGTTTTCACGCGATATGCATGTTTTTGCACGACAGGCAGTTCTTGCGCGACTTTTAAGTTCTAGCACGATATCTGGTTCTCGCGCGACTTGATGGTTTTCATGCGATAGGATGGTGTAACACCCCTAATTTTATTAAAAAGAAGAGAAAAAGGAAAGTATCTAGAAAGAAAAGATAATGGACACAAGTGGAGGGGCTAAAGTGGTAAAAGGACAAAAGTCCATTATTTTAATAATAAAAGAGGTATGGCCACCTCTTTAAAAGCAAATCTGCTTGTGGCTCTTCGCCAAAGCAGAAAGAAGAAGAAGAAAACTCGGTTTTGAGAAGAAGAAGAAAGAAGAAGCTGCAAAAAGGTTAGTTCTTGAGTTTGTGTTCGGTTTAAACTTAGTTTGCAGCTTGTAACCGAAGTTCTCGGTGTTTAGAGGTTGTGTTAGGGATTTTTGAAGCTACTGTTGCAAGTGGGTTTCGGGTTGGAAGTGTTTTGTTTGAAGATCTGCTTCAAGTTGAGTTCCTAGACTCCTCTTTTTCTGGTTTTTGAAGTTTTGGGGCTGTTATGCATACTAAGGAAACATTTTAAAAGGGACCGTACGTGTATGCTTGTTGTGGTTCGAATGATGTTCTGTGGTTTTAGTTTTGATGACGTTTTAGAGGTTGTTAGGGGTTAGAATTGTTGTTAGCATGTTTTAAGGGCCTTAGAATGTTAGATCTTTGTTTGGGTAGTGTTAGAATGATTATCGGGTGTTTTGGGTAGTTAGAAATATTTTCAGAATGTTCCCATGCGCTTAACTGAATTGTGGTTAAGTGTTGATGCGCCTAAGTTCATGCGCCCAAACAGGGGACATGCGCCTGAACAGTGTTCATGCGCCTAGAATATTGGTCATGAGCCTAAGTGTTACTCATGCGCCCAAGTGACCCCATGCGCCCAAGGCCATGAGCCCAAATAGTGGCCATGCGCCCAGAATAAGTGAAAATGCGACTAAATGTTGGTCATGCGCCCAGAGTTGCCCATGCGCCTAAGTGTTGGAGCGGCTGCATAGTTGAAAAGCGCCTAAGCAGTGCTCATGCGCCTGCATAGTTGTAATGCACCCAGGCTGTTTACACTTAGAATTTTATTGCTGATGCGCCTTGAATGTTTTAATATGCCTCGTTTTAGACTTAAGGTTTTCTAAGGGCTTTAAGAGGTGGATGTTTGAGATAGGTCCTGTTGTGATGTGTTGGCTTATGCTTGATGTATGTATGATGTTGTGATATGGTTTATGTTGTGTGTGTGGTGTGTTATCTTTCTTCGTTTAACCATTTTCAAAAAGTATGTATTATATTATATTATACGTCATGTATGATATATGACTTTACGTGGTTTGATGTATGGCTATGAATGAACGTAAAGTATTATGTAACGAAGTGAAAGATAACGATAATGAAAAGCGGAACATAACGAATGAATGAAAGACTTGCAAGCCATGAGGTGAGTGACCATGTTGTCGCAAAAGACTCGGATAGAGTGCAATCAGTGAGATTGCCTTGATGGGAGTTCAATCCGCGGGGTTGGCTCGAAGGGAGTACAATCATTTAGATTGGCTCGAAGGGAGTCTATCATTGACTCGAAGGGAGATCAATCCTTGGGATCGACTCGAAGGGGATCCTTGTCGCGTACCCCGATACTATCGGTCTTCAGACATGAGTAGGGTATTGCATGAGACAGGATCCAGATTGAAGTGAAAGATAATGATAAAAGTACAAAACGTACGAAATGAACGATGATGAAGATAATAATAAATATTATCAATGTGTACGTATGATGTGTGATCGCGTATGATTGGGAAGGTTATGCTTTTAAAGGAAGAAAAGTATTTTATTTATAAAACTAGAACTCACTCAGCGTTGCTGACTTTTTGTATGCATAATAGTTGGCAGGTATTTTGTTGATGTTGAGGAGTTGTAGGCATGGATGCATATGCTACTGGGAATGTTTTGAGGCTGGCATTCACATTTTGATATGATGTTATATTATGAAATCTAAACGATTTATGTAATGTAATGATATGTTTTAATTATATAGGAAAGTTTTTAAATTCCGCTGCAAAAGTGATGTTTGCTTTAAATATTTTATGCGATGACGGTGCAGCTGTAAGCGTCCCGGGAACGGGGCCTTACAAGTTGCTATCAGAGCTAAAGTTTAAGGGAATTGGGTAAATATTTTCAAAAACCTAATCTTAAACTGAGAATGGGACGAAAGGGAAGGGATGCCGGTCCTAGTAGCTACGTGCCTGCAGGTAAAAGTTTTAAGTAAAGGTTTTATGTAAGTTAATGTTAACCGGTATTATGTGCGCATGTTATGTGGCTTATGTGCTTTTGTGTAGATTTAGATATTGATGTAGTCAGGATAGGAAATGCTTGGGGAATGAAGAGTAAAGTAAGTGGCTAAACACAACTGGCCACTGTGATTAGGGACTTACTATACTTGACATAACTTGAGCTATTACCTTGATTGACCGTGTTGGTGTTTGAATCTTGTAGTGTTTAGATGGCTGGCGGTAGGTCTTCTAAGGCTTCGCGTGGTGGAGGTCGTGGTGGACATGGTGTTAGACCGTGTGTCACGAGGAGCAGAGCTAAGGCTGCTGAGACGGCTCCTGAAGAGCCAGAGTTTCGTCACCAAGACGGTGAGGATGGAAGTGCTAATCTGAGAGCCTCAGTGAAGGAGGCGGCGGTTGAGGAAGTTCATCAGGTCATGCAGACGATTCTGCCAACTGTTGTGACCGAGGTCATTAGAGCTATGAAGGAGGATGAGAAGAAGGAGAGTGAGAAGAGGAGAACAGCACGACGAGGAGGTGAAGCCAGAGGTTCTAGAGATATGGAGCAACACGATGCTGACATGGTTGTCTCCAGTGGCGATGAGGAGGAGGAGGAAGCTGTGGAGAAGGCTGCGAAGGGATGCAGCTATGGAGCATTCCAAAGGTGTAGGCTTCCTGTGTTTGATGGAAATGGGAGTGCTGCTGCTTCACAACGTTGGGTGAGAGAGATGGAGGCGGTACTTGAAATTAGCGAGTGCCGCTAGGATCAGAAGGTGAAGTTTTCTACCCACTCATTTGTGGATTCAGCCTTGTGCTGGTGGGACAACATTGTCCAGGCTGAGAGCACCAGGGCAATCGGGATGATGAGGTGGAAGGAGCCGAAGAGGTTGGTAATTGAGGAGTTTTACCCTCATAGAGAGCTTGACAAAGTTGAGAGGGAGTTCCTGCAGCTAGAGGCTAGAACGATGACTTACCAACAGTACACCACGAAGTTCAACGAGATGGCAAGGCTGGTGCCAGATCAAGTGACGCCTGTGTCACGAAAGATTAAAAGGTATATTCAAGGTCTGCCAACAGATATCCGCAGACATCTGATAGCTGCCCGACCAAGCACGTTTAGGTCGGTGGTCGATCTGGCGGGGAGGTTGTATGACGAGCGAGAGGCGATGGCAATAATGGACGAAGAGGAGGAGCGGGGCTATGTTAGGATTGGGAACGAAAGGCAGGATAATGATGATGGTGGATTTGAGGCTAGTGGTAAGAAGGTGAGGATGGATGATCCAAGGATGTTAACAAGGGAAGAGAGGGCATGCAAGAAATGTGGGAAGGAGCATGCAGGAGAATGCAAGCGGGGATCGAATCTCTGCTTTCAATGTGGGAAAGAGGGTCACCTAGCAAGGGATTATCGCGCGATGAGATGTTACAAGTATGGTGAGAGTGGGCACAGGAGCAGAGACTGCAAGAAGTCAATGGCTGAGAGCTCCGGGACAAGGCAAGGAGTTCAGAATGATGAGAATAGAGGACGAAGGTTAGAGCATTTGCCCTTACCGGGAGGAGGCTAGAGCAGACTTCAACGCGATGTCAGGTACGTTTCTGGTAATTTAATTTGTTCCTTGTGCTTTGATTGTGGTACTAGTAGTAGTTTCATTCCTGCTGCCTTTGTGTTAAGTTACACGTTAGGAGTAGGAAGATCAATGAGCCTTCGAGGTAGAAATTGCTATTGGTAAGTCCACTAGGTTACCTAATGCCTTAGAAGATTGTGCGATAGAGTTAAGTGAGTGCGTGTTTATTGCTAAGCCATTCAGGACAGACGTAGGTGGATAGATGTACACCTTCGGGTGAATTGACTAGCAGACTATGAGGCAAACACCGAGTGTTGCAAGAAGGTGGTTTGATCAACCGCGCCCGACAAGAGTTTGGTGCTGACCTACGGCGGTGGAGTAATGATGAAGGCCTCATTTTGAGAAAAGAGATTACCCGAATTAGAAAGTGACTAAAGTTAATACTGAGGTATAAAGGACCAATCTGAATTGTTCCGCAGGCACATGATCGCCGCCCAGCCATGTACGTTTAGGTAGGTGGTCAATTTGGCAGGAAGACTGTACGATGAGAGGGAGGAGGTGATCATGGTGGAGGTGAACAGGAAAGGAAGTGGAGATAGGAACTAGAGTGTGAAACGTTTTGGCAGTGGTGGTTTCACCCCCAAAGGCAAGAAGCCAAAGGTGGAGGGTCGTAGGGCAGCTGCGACCGAGGTAGTGGTGAAGGTGTACATCAAGTGTGGGAGAGACCATGTGGGGGAATGTAAGTAGGGATCGAACGTCTGCTTCAAGTGTGGGAGGCTTGGTCATGTGGCAAGAGATTGTGGGGTTATAAAGTGCTATAACTATGGTGAAGAGGGCCATATGGGCAGGGATTGCAAGAAGCCGAGGGCCGAGAACCCCAGGCAAGGAAGGGGAATCAGAAGGAGGGGCAGAGGGTGAAGGCCAGGGCATTCACTATGACTCGAGAGGAGGCTATAATGGACCCCGATGTTGTGTCAGGTACATTCCTAGTTAACCAGACTTATGCCTCTGTACTTTTTGATTCCGGTGCTAGCAGGAGTTTTATTTCTGCTGCCTTCTTTGATAAGTTGCCCTCTAGGAGTAGAAATATTGATAAGCCCTTCGATGTAGAAACTGCTATTGGTAAGTCTACCAGGATTTTAGATGTGGTAGAGGATTGTGACATAGAATTGGAAGGTCATAAGTTCTCTGCTAGAATGTTCGTGATGCCCTTAGGCGGATTCGATGTAGTCCTAGGGATGGATTGGTTAGAAGCCTATAAGGCAAATATTATATGTCTTAAGAAGATGATTCAATTGACTGTGTCGGATAGGAGTTCAATGACGATCTATGGTGATAGGGTTACTAAGGTTCCGAAGGTGATTTCAATGGCTGTGGCTGAGAAGTGTATGAGGCGTGGATGTGGTGCCTATCTAGCCTATGTGAAGGATGTGGAGGCATCGGTACCACGGTTGTCGGACGTGCTGGTAGTGTGCGGCTTCCCTGACGTATTTCTGGAAGACTTATCAGGTGTGCCACCTGACAATGAGATCGAGTTCCAGATTGACCTGATACCTGGTGCCCAACCTGTTGCTAGGGTGGCGTATCGTCTAGCTCCCTCAAAGATGAAAGAGTTGATGACTCAGCTACAAGAGCTGTTGGATAAGGGATTCATTCGACTGAGTATCTCTCCATGGGGTGCTCCGGTCTTGTTTGTGAAGAAGAAGGACGGTAGCATGAGGATGTGCATCGACTACCGAGAGTTGAACAAGTTGACTGTGAAGAATCGATAACCGTTACCAAGGATTGATGACTTGTTAGATCAGCTCCAAGGTGCCAGTTGGTTCTTGAGGATAGATCTTCGATCTGGTTATCATCAGTTGAAGGTGAAGGAGCAGGATATACCTAAAACAGTTTTTTTGCACGCGTTATGGACACTACAAGTTTCTTGTTATGTCCTTTGGTTTAACCAACGAGCCAGCTGCTTTTATGGATTTGATGAATACGATGTGTCGGCCGATGTTAGATAAATCAGTGAATGTGTTCATTGATGATATCCTGATTTACTTGAAGCACAAAGAGGAACATGCCAGTCACATTCGGGAGGTGCTGGAAACGCTCAGAAGGGAGAAGCTGTATGCCAAGTTCTCAAAGTACGCATTCTAGTTGCGCGAGGTTCAGTTTCTGGGTCATGTGGTCAACCCGGAAGGGATCATGGTGGACCCGGCGAAGAACGAGGCGTTGAATGAGGGTCGAATCAACTCCGAAAGGATGAAGGGCCTAGTCGCGGAGTTGGGTGAAAACACTCTCGGTGTTAGAACCTGGTTTGGGCGGATGTGGATTCCTCGTTACGAGGATCTACGAGGAAAGATTATGGATGAGGCCCATAAGACTCGATACTCGATTCACCCCGGTGCCACGAAGATGTACAAGGACATGATGAAAGACTACTGGTGGCCGAGAATGAAGCGTGATTTGGTGGAGTATGTGAGTAAGTGCCTTACTTGCTTGCAAGTGAAGGCAGAGCATCAGAAGCCATACGGGAAGATCCGACCTTTGGATATACCAGAATAGAAATAGGAGCATGTCATCATGGACTTCATTACGAAGTTGCCGCGTACGGAAAGAGATTATGATGCCATATGGGTGATAGTAGACAGTCTGATGAAGAGTGCTCATTTCTTGCCAGTCCGTGAGATGTATTCATCCGAGAGGTTGGCGGATCCGTTTATCAAGGAGATCGTAGCTCATCATGGTGTGCTGGTGTCTATCATGTCCGACCGTGACACTTGGTTTACATCGAAGTTTTGGAAGAGATTCCATGATGCGATGGGAATGAGACTACATATTAGTACGGCTTACCATCCTCAAACAGATGGTTAGTCGGAGAGAATGATCCAGACATTGGAGGACATGCTTCGGGCATGCGTGATTGATTTTGGGGGAAGTTGGGATGAACACTTACCGTTAGCTAAGTTCTCATATAACAACAGTTATCATGCCAGCATTGGTATGCCTCCTTATGAGATGCTTTACGGTAGGAAGTGTAGAACCCCCGTATGTTGGGGTGACATCGGGCAGAAGGAGTTGGGAAGCATTGAGGTGATCGAGGCTACGACTGAAAAGCTGGAGAAAATCAAGGCCTTTATGAAGGAAGCAAAAGATAGCAGAATGCTGACAAAAGGCGTAGACCGATTGAGTTTAATGTGGGCAATAGAGTCATGTTGAAGGTCTCGCCTTGGAAAGGGATCATCCGGTTTAGGAAGCGGGGTAAGCTAAGCCTGAGGTATATAAAGCCTTTCCGAATAATTGCTCGAGTAGGAGAGATGGCCTATCGATTGGAGCTACCCGATGAGTTAAGTGGAATTCATCCGACGTTCAATGTATCTCATCTGAGGAAGTGCGTAGCCGATGAGGATATGATTGTGCCATTGGAGGATATCGAAGTGGATAAAAGGATCAATTACGTGGAGCAACCGGTGGCTATCATTGATAGAAAGGAGAAGAGGTTAAGGAACAAAGTGGTTCTACTTGTGCGTGTACAGTGGAAACATCGAAAGGGGTTTGAGTCTACATGGGAAACCGAGGATGACATGAGACAGCATTACGCATAGCTATTCAAGAGTTGGTGGTTTCGGGGACAAAACCTCAATAAGGGGGGGGGGACTTGTAACGCCCGAAAATCTCGAGAAAAAGAAAGCACGAAGAAGTTCTCGCGCGAAAGGAGGCTGTCGCGCGAGAAGTTCATAAGAAGGAAGTTTTCATGTGAAATGGAGTTCTCACGGGAGAACCCTGGGTGATAAGTTTTACTGGGTATAAATAGCTGAGGACATCCAGCCAGACTCTAGTTCATGAGAGAAGTACTGTTGCTAGAGAGAGAAATCGGCTGCATAGAGTGAGAAAGTGAAGAATCCAAGTGTTTAAGGTATGTAACTTGTGTTATGTACTAAGAATGGATTATTGATGTCTATAACGTATGGTTATGTAGTTTTTGTTCGTCAAAAGCTCCGGGAAGGTTGTGGTTGTGCTAGAACTTCAAGAGGTGAGTTTCTAGTCCCATTTCTTACTCAAGTTTTACATTTTGGGACTATTATGCATACTAGAATGTTTTAAAATGTCTGTTTATGCTTGGCTTTATGATGTTTAGGATGTTTGCATGTTAGAGTAGCCTTAGACGTGATAAGTTGTGATTGGGCAGGGAAAACTTGTAGTTTTCGTGCGAGCAGTTTTGATGTACGTTAAGATTTTGAATCATGGGAGGTTTTCGCGTGAAAGGTGTAGTTTTCACGCGATATGCATGTTTTTGCACGACAGGCAGTTCTTGCGCGACTTTTAAGTTCTAGCACGATATCTGGTTCTCGCGCGACTTGATGGTTTTCATGCGATAGGATGGTGTAACACCCCTAATTTTATTAAAAAGAAGAGAAAAAGGAAAGTATCTAGAAAGAAAAGATAATGGACACAAGTGGAGGGGCTAAAGTGGTAAAAGGACAAAAGTCCATTATTTTAATAATAAAAGAGGTATGGCCACCTCTTTAAAAGCAAATCTGCTTGTGGCTCTTCGCCAAAGCAGAAAGAAGAAGAAGAAAACTCGGTTTTGAGAAGAAGAAGAAAGAAGAAGCTGCAAAAAGGTTAGTTCTTGAGTTTGTGTTCGGTTTAAACTTAGTTTGCAGCTTGTAACCGAAGTTCTCGGTGTTTAGAGGTTGTGTTAGGGATTTTTGAAGCTACTGTTGCAAGTGGGTTTCGGGTTGGAAGTGTTTTGTTTGAAGATCTGCTTCAAGTTGAGTTCCTAGACTCCTCTTTTTCTGGTTTTTGAAGTTTTGGGGCTGTTATGCATACTAAGGAAACATTTTAAAAGGGACCGTACGTGTATGCTTGTTGTGGTTCGAATGATGTTCTGTGGTTTTAGTTTTGATGACGTTTTAGAGGTTGTTAGGGGTTAGAATTGTTGTTAGCATGTTTTAAGGGCCTTAGAATGTTAGATCTTTGTTTGGGTAGTGTTAGAATGATTATCGGGTGTTTTGGGTAGTTAGAAATATTTTCAGAATGTTCCCATGCGCTTAACTGAATTGTGGTTAAGTGTTGATGCGCCTAAGTTCATGCGCCCAAACAGGGGACATGCGCCTGAACAGTGTTCATGCGCCTAGAATATTGGTCATGAGCCTAAGTGTTACTCATGCGCCCAAGTGACCCCATGCGCCCAAGGCCATGAGCCCAAATAGTGGCCATGCGCCCAGAATAAGTGAAAATGCGACTAAATGTTGGTCATGCGCCCAGAGTTGCCCATGCGCCTAAGTGTTGGAGCGGCTGCATAGTTGAAAAGCGCCTAAGCAGTGCTCATGCGCCTGCATAGTTGTAATGCACCCAGGCTGTTTACACTTAGAATTTTATTGCTGATGCGCCTTGAATGTTTTAATATGCCTCGTTTTAGACTTAAGGTTTTCTAAGGGCTTTAAGAGGTGGATGTTTGAGATAGGTCCTGTTGTGATGTGTTGGCTTATGCTTGATGTATGTATGATGTTGTGATATGGTTTATGTTGTGTGTGTGGTGTGTTATCTTTCTTCGTTTAACCATTTTCAAAAAGTATGTATTATATTATATTATACGTCATGTATGATATATGACTTTACGTGGTTTGATGTATGGCTATGAATGAACGTAAAGTATTATGTAACGAAGTGAAAGATAACGATAATGAAAAGCGGAACATAACGAATGAATGAAAGACTTGCAAGCCATGAGGTGAGTGACCATGTTGTCGCAAAAGACTCGGATAGAGTGCAATCAGTGAGATTGCCTTGATGGGAGTTCAATCCGCGGGGTTGGCTCGAAGGGAGTCTATCATTGACTCGAAGGGAGATCAATCCTTGGGATCGACTCGAAGGGGATCCTTGTCACGTACCCCGATACTATCGGTCTTCAGACATGAGTAGGGTATTGCATGAGACAGGATCCTGATTGAAGTGAAAGATAATGATAAAAGTACAAAACGTACGAAATGAACGATGATGAAGATAATAATAAATATTATCAATGTGTACGTATGATGTGTGATCGCGTATGATTGGGAAGGTTATGCTTTTAAAGGAAGAAAAGTATTTTATTTATAAAACTAGAACTCACTCAGCGTTGCTGACTTTTTGTATGCATAATAGTTGGCAGGTATTTTGTTGATGTTGAGGAGTTGTAGGCATGGATGCATATGCTACTGGGAATGTTTTGAGGCTGGCATTCACATTTTGATATGATGTTATATTATGAAATCTAAACGATTTATGTAATGTAATGATATGTTTTAATTATATAGGAAAGTTTTTAAATTCCGCTGCAAAAGTGATGTTTGCTTTAAATATTTTATGCGATGACGGTGCAGCTGTAAGCGTCCCGGGAACGGGGCCTTACAAGTTGCTATCAGAGCTAAAGTTTAAGGGAATTGGGTAAATATTTTCAAAGACCTAATCTTAAACTGAGAATGGGACGAAAGGGAAGGGATGCCGGTCCTAGTAGCTACGTGCCTGCAGGTAAAAGTTTTAAGTAAAGGTTTTATGTAAGTTAATGTTAACCGGTATTATGTGCGCATGTTATGTGGCTTATGTGCTTTTGTGTAGATTTAGATATTGATGTAGTCAGGATAGGAAATGCTTGGGGAATGAAGAGTAAAGTAAGTGGCTAAACACAACTGGCCACTGTGATTAGGGACTTACTATACTTGACATAACTTGAGCTATTACCTTGATTGACCGTGTTGGTGTTTGAATCTTGTAGTGTTTAGATGGCTGGCGGTAGGTCTTCTAAGGCTTCGTGTGGTGGAGGTCGTGGTGGACATGGTGTTAGACCGTGTGTCACGAGGAGCAGAGCTAAGGCTGCTGAGACGGCTCCTGAAGAGCCAGAGTTTCGTCACCAAGACGGTGAGGATGGAAGTGCTAATCTGAGAGCCTCAGTGAAGGAGGCGGCGGTTGAGGAAGTTCATCAGGTCATGCAGACGATTCTGCCAACTGTTGTGACCGAGGTCATTAGAGCTATGAAGGAGGATGAGAAGAAGGAGAGTGAGAAGAGGAGAACAGCACGACGAGGAGGTGAAGCCAGAGGTTCTAGAGATATGGAGCAACACGATGCTGACATGGTTGTCTCCAGTGGCGATGAGGAGGAGGAGGAAGCTGTGGAGAAGGCTGCGAAGGGATGCAGCTATGGAGCATTCCAAAGGTGTAGGCTTCCTGTGTTTGATGGAAATGGGAGTGCTGCTGCTTCACAACGTTGGGTGAGAGAGATGGAGGTGGTACTTGAAATTAGCGAGTGCCGCTAGGATCAGAAGGTGAAGTTTTCTACCCACTCATTTGTGGATTCAGCCTTGTGCTGGTGGGACAACATTGTCCAGGCTGAGAGCACCAGGGCAATCGGGATGATGAGGTGGAAGGAGCCGAAGAGGTTGGTAATTGAGGACTTTACCCTCATAGAGAGCTTGACAAAGTTGAGAGGGAGTTCCTGCAGCTAGAGGCTAGAACGATGACTTACCAACAGTACACCACGAAGTTCAACGAGATGGCAAGGCTGGTGCCAGATCAAGTGACGCCTGTGTCACGAAAGATTAAAAGGTATATTCAAGGTCTGCCAACAGATATCCGCAGACATCTGATAGCTGCCCGACCAAGCACGTTTAGGTCGGTGGTCGATCTGGCGGGGAGGTTGTATGACGAGCGAGAGGCGATGGCAATAATGGACGAAGAGGAGGAGCGGGGCTATGTTAGGATTGGGAACGAAAGGCAGGATAATGATGATGGTGGATTTGAGGCTAGTGGTAAGAAGGTGAGGATGGATGATCCAAGGATGTTAACAAGGGAAGAGAGGGCATGCAAGAAATGTGGGAAGGAGCATGCAGGAGAATGCAAGCGGGGATCGAATCTCTGCTTTCAATGTGGGAAAGAGGGTCACCTAGCAAGGGATTATCGCGCGATGAGATGTTACAAGTATGGTGAGAGTGGGCACAGGAGCAGAGACTGCAAGAAGTCAATGGCTGAGAGCTCCGGGACAAGGCAAGGAGTTCAGAATGATGAGAATAGAGGACGAAGGTTAGAGCATTTGCCCTTACCGGGAGGAGGCTAGAGCAGACTTCAACGCGATGTCAGGTACGTTTCTGGTAATTTAATTTGTTCCTTGTGCTTTGATTGTGGTACTAGTAGTAGTTTCATTCCTGCTGCCTTTGTGTTAAGTTACACGTTAGGAGTAGGAAGATCAATGAGCCTTCGAGGTAGAAATTGCTATTGGTAAGTCCACTAGGTTACCTAATGCCTTAGAAGATTGTGCGATAGAGTTAAGTGAGTGCGTGTTTATTGCTAAGCCATTCAGGACAGACGTAGGTGGATAGATGTACACCTTCGGGTGAATTGACTAGCAGACTATGAGGCAAACACCGAGTGTTGCAAGAAGGTGGTTTGATCAACCGCGCCCGACAAGAGTTTGGTGCTGACCTACGGCGGTGGAGTAATGATGAAGGCCTCATTTTGAGAAAAGAGATTACCCGAATTAGAAAGTGACTAAAGTTAATACTGAGGTATAAAGGACCAATCTGAATTGTTGCTCAGGTAAGAGAAGTGGCATGTCAACTAGAGCTACCCGACGTGTTAAGTGGAGATATCTGGCATTCCATGTATCTTGTCTAAGAAAGTGCTCAACTGATGGGGATGGGATCGTGCCATTAGAGAATACTGGGATTGATGAACGATTCAACTACGTGAAGCAACTGATGGCCGTCACTGATAGAAGGAGAGGAGAGCTAAGAGGAGAATGGTTTCACTTGTGCGAGTACAGTGAAGCCCACAAAGGGACTAAGCCTACATGTAAGATCAAGGAAGAGGTGAGACAGCGTTACCCGTGACTGTTCGAGAAGCGACAGGTTTCGGGGACGAAACCTATATAAGGGGGGTGGACTTGTAACACCCCGAATTTTATTAAAAAGAAGAGAAAAAGGAAAGTATCTAGAAAGAAAAGATAATGGACACAAGCGGAGGGGCTAAAGTGGTAAAAGGACAAAAGTCCATTATTTTAATAATAAAAGAGGTATGGCCACCTCTTTAAAAGCAAATCTACTTTTGGCTCTCGGCCAAAGCAGAAAGAAGAAGAAGAAAACTCGGTTTTGAGAAGAAGAAGGAAGAAGAAGCTGCAAAAAGCTTAGTTCTTGAGTTTATGTTCGGTTTAAACTTAGTTTGTAGCTTGTAACCGAAGTTCTCGGTGTTTAGAGGTTGTGTTCGGGATTTTTGAAGCTACTATTGCAAGTGGGTTTCGGGTTGGAAGTGTTTTGTTTGAAGATCTGCTTCAAGGTGAGTTTCTAGACCCCTCTTTTTTTGGTTTTCAAAGTTTTGGGGCTGTTATACATACTAAGCAAACATTTTAAAAGGGACCGTATGTGTATGATTGTTGTTGTTCGAATTATGTTCTGTGGTTATAGTTTTGATGACGTTTTAGAGGTTGTTTGGGGGTTAGAATTGTTGTTAGCATGTTTTAAGGGCCTTAGAATGTTAGATCTGTGTTTGGGTAGTGTTAGAATGATTATCGGTTGTTTTGGGTAGTTAGAAATATTTTCAGAATGTTCCCATGCACCTAACTGAATTGTGGTTAAGTGTTGATGCGCCTAAGTTCATGCACCCAAACAGGGGACCTGCACCTGGACAGTGGTTCATGGGCCTAGAATATTGGTCATGAGCCTAAGTGTTGCTCATGCACCCAAGTGACCCCATGCGCCCAAGGCCATGCGCCAAAATAGTGGCCATGTGCCCAGAATAAGTGAAAATGCGACCAAGTGTTGGTCATGTGCCCAGAGTTGCCCATGCGCCTAAGTGTTGGAGCGCCTGCATAGTTGAAAAGCGCCTAAGCAGTGCTCATGCGCCTGCATAGTTGTAATGCGCCCAGGCTGTTTACACTTAGAATTTTATTGCTGATGTGCCTAGAATGTTTTAATGTGCCTCGTTTTAGACTTAAGGTTTTCTAAGGGCTTTAAGAGGTGGATGTTTGAGATAGGTCCTGTTATGATTTGTTGGCTTATGCTTGATGTATGTATGATGTTCTGATATGGTTTATGTTGTGTGTGTGGTGTGTTATCTTTCTTCGTTTAACCATTTTCAAAACGTATGTATTATATTATCTTATACGTTATGTATGATGTATGACCTTACGTGGTTTGATGTATAGCTATGAATGAACGTAAAGTATTATGTAACGAAGTGAAATATAACGATAATTGTGAATCCAAAGATTGCAACCAGGAATTATCAGTGTTAGATTGGTTTCGAATTAATGATCGCGGAATTACCATTAATCGTTGTTTAATTGATTAACAAATAAATATCGATGCCAGAGAAAATAACAATAAATGATCAAACGTATCAACAATATGCCAAGAATAATGATTTGAATCAAACGTAATTTATTAAAACTGATTAATGATTACAAAAAATCAAATAAAAATTGCTAACAAAATTCTATGCTATGATTGTGTTTATGATTTTTGATGAGTTGATGTGACGGCTGCTAGGGTTTGTGTTGATCGTGCGAAACGATGTGATGGTATTTTTGTCGCCGTTTCTTGCTGTGTATTTGATGTGAAACCTAGGACTCATATTTATAGACAAACGTGTTTCTGTTAAGGAAACATCGAATCTCTTGGAGTCTGTGATTGACTTGTTGACTTGTTGACTAGAAACACTTGTATGATTTACGTGTCTGGTTCTTCCGTAGTTACTTTGTTCTTCCGCAGCTACTCGATCTTCCGCAGTTACTTTGTTCTTTTGCAGCTACTTGATCTTCCGCAGTTACTTTGTTCTTCCGCAGCTACTTGATCTTCCGCAGTTACTTTGTTCATGTGGTGTGTTTGTTCATCAGTGAATACCCATATTCATCCATAGAAGATCTTCTGATGAATGTCTTGTAAGAAAGATATCTACGGAAGAACAAAAATGTTCATCCGTAGATGTTTCTTACACTTAAGTCAATTTCAGAAATTGACCAAGTATAATGTTTGTACCTGTAATCATACACATAAATCAACGAACATATGGGTTAACCTATATATATACATAATGAATTACAAATATTCATTACATGTATTGATTAAAGTTCTAAGCCTATACAAAATGATCTAGACCTATTATAAATGATGTTTTTGACTTGTCATTTCCATTCACTTTTTCAGAACACCTTTTTCAACCTAGAAAAACGTTCAGATAAACCCTCATCTGATAATATTCAAAATTACCAATAACCTTTAAACCTTGCTTGATTCTTGATCTTCGTTCATTACAAGTTCAATAGTATCAAGGTAAAATATATCATAATCCGTAATTATGAACTGATTGATTCATCATTTTTGTGTTTAAATTCTTCGTATTCTTAAGTGTGATGATTTTTCTCTAATATAATTTTCTTCATTCTTATAAACAGATGGCTAATCATTTTTCAAGAGAGCATAATGTATGTGCATTCTTAAATCCTGACGACCCTGTAGCAGAAGGATGTCGAGATATCATCAGATACCTACGACGATCCAGGCTTTTCTATGCTTTATCAGCAGAGCCTGTGATTCATCAAGCACACATCATTGATTTCTAGAATTCAGCTCGAATAGAGCAAGTTGGAGAATCTGAGGTGATAGTTACTGAAATCAAGAATGAAAGGATGAGAGTTGATGAACAAACTATCAGAAGGGCACTTGAGCTGGGAGAACAAGAAGTTGGTCACCCGGATGTTTTTGAGAATGAATACATAGAGAAAGTGTTCTATCTGATGGGATATGATGGTGACTTTGACAAGGGTGAGATAAAGAAAGGGAGATTGTGCAAGCCATATAGATTCTTATGTCACACATATCTAAAGTGCATCTCCAACAGGAAGTCTGGGCTTGATAGATTCTCAAGGCACATTTCATCTGGCATTATTGGCATTTTCGAGGGAAGGACATACAACTACTCAAAGTACATTTTTAGTTGTCTATGTGATCACATCAAAGTGCAAAAGGCTGATAAGATGTACATGTTTCCAAGGTTTATGCAACTAATCATTAATGGTGAATTGCCTAGGATAGCAAGAGAAGGTGATGTGTTTGTTCAAGCACATCTGGGGAGATCTGTATTAAATAAGATCAGTAGAAAATATGAAGGAGAAGATATGCCAATGTTTGCACATGTGGCAGATGCTAATGCCAACATTCCACCAGAACTGATATGGGAAGATTAGCAAGATAGTCAATCTACTGATGCTGAGCAAGACTTACCTCAACATTCCACTCCTCAATCTCCCATACACCACCATCATCAATCTCCACAAATCCAATCTCCAGCCAGTCAACACACCCAACCAATCTCTCCAATTTACCCTCAATCACCCATTCATCAACAACCTCTAACTCCATAAAATCTATCTCCTGAGAGTACTCATACAGAACCCATCTCAGTTACTCAATCTCAAAACTCAGTACACACTGGTGAGACTGAGTTAGTATCTCAAGCAAGTACCATTCCACTCACAATCACCAGCCCACAAACCCCTGTCATGTCTAACCAAACTGAACCAATATCTCCAATTATTGATCCTCAATAACAACAACAACCTCATCAAGAGAAAACAGATCAAGCAGTTGAGTGTATTTCAAGCTCAGCAAGTATAGCTCCTGCTGTAGGCAATGAGGTTGAGATTGCTAGTCAATATCAAGAAGGTGAAGAAGAAGCTAACTATGTTGATGTTATAGCCTATCATGAAGATGACCTGGAAGATGATGATATAGATGTAAGCAAAAGTTATCTGGTTGCTGAGTATAACAAACTTATCATCAAATCAAACAAAAGGTTGGAAAGAATTAGGAGCTCAAAGGAATGTTAAAAGAAAAGGAGGAGCTAATGAACAAACAAGAATCCAGACTGATTAGATTAAGAGAAGATGCTCAAACCAACAATGAAGTAATTGATGCATTGCATGAGCTAGTTAAAGAACTTAAAGACTCTATGAAGCATGAGAAGACTAAAAAAGAGAAGCTCATATTGGAAGTTGAACAAGCAAACAACTCTCTCACTGCTCAGTCTATTTTGTTGAAAAGGAAAGATGAACAAATTGATGAGCTCAAGATGAAAATTTGTGCGCATGAATCGAATGCTGCTCCATCAACAAAAATAAAAGAATCTACTGAAGCTTCAAAGCAAATCATTCAGTACTCAAGAAAGAGGAAGTATTTGGGGTATGTAGAGAAAGAGGTGATTAATGTTGAAGACTCACTAAAAAGATCAAGGCCTATATCTCCAGAGCTCACTCCTTCAGTGGATGTTTCCAATTTAAAGCCTAAGTCTCATGCTGAAACTGAGAGTGATACTAAATGGGATGAGCATACTAAAGATGAGTCTCCCAAAGAACAAAAAGAATCAAAGGCTGATGACCTACTATCCACCAAAGACATATTGGAAGAAAGGCCTGAATCAACTCTGTTTATGACCCTAATCAATCATGGGTTTCCATATGACATGGTTGAGAGAATGAACATGACAGAAATAAAGGAAGCACTGAAGGAATTTGAGCTAACAAGCTTCATGATCCCAGATTGCAATTATGAAACATTCATAGCCTTTCAGACAATTCAGAAAACAAAGAAGGAGCTAGGTCACTGTGACACAACAACTCTAAGCAAATACAATATGACTTGTTGGTTACAAAGTCATAACTACAAGATACATGTGCTGAAAGGAAGATCAGTGGCTAAGCTTAGATGGATGATGAAGCATGTAATGAAGGTGGAATTGGAAACTGGAGTAAAATTCAGAACTGAAGCTCCAAATCCTTCCTATGAACATCAATTAAAAACCCCTGCTGAACCAGTAACTGTTGAAAGCAAAGATCAACACAAAGGGAAAGATAAATTGATCAAAGAACCAAGAGAGGTGATCCCTGGGAAAGTATGGCCTCTGGGCACAACTGTGAGAGAGATCACTGAAGAAAAATCTTCTTTAATCCAGTTGTTTGATCATATCACGACTCCCACTGCTGCTGAAGATAACAGGATTATGGCCTTGAAATATGATCCAGAGTGGGATTGTGCACTTATCAAGAGAGTATCTGGAAGAGTTGAATACTTCCACTTACTTGAATCAATCTTGTTGTTTCCTCATACTGACAACAAAGACCTTCAAAGTTTGATCATCTCTAACTACCCAATAAGCCCAAGAGGAAGAGATTTCTCTGTATTGGTTGGAAAGTTGAAAACAAAATTTAAGGATGATGTACTCAAGGAAGCAAGAAGAGAAGATGGGGAACACAAGAAAAGATACCAAGGGAAAAGAAGATCAAAATCCAACTCCTCTACACTGGTTGATGATGAATTCATAAGGAGGGTTGGATACTCTAACAGAAAAACAGCTGCCATAAAAGTCATTGAAGGAAATCAATACACTCTTCCCATAACTGAGTGGGGATATGTGGAGAAGACTAAAGAACTGGTGCTGATGAGAAATGAAAAAAAGAAGAAAGCAAGGAGTATAAGATTGTTTGATCCAATTGAAATTAAACTTCTGCATCCAAGCTACACTTCATACCTACATGATAAGTTCTTCCCAAAACTCAAAGATGATCAAGCTCAAAATAACCTATGCCTGTATTTGCATATCATACAAGTCATTGACAAACTGCATGCAAAAGCATACAAAAGAAGAAGATATGAGGCTGGACTATTAAGAGGAGCTAACATCAAGGAAGTATTTGAACTGAGGATGTCAGAACAAGATGAGCTGGAAATAGTCAATAATCAAAGTGTTGTGGAAACTCTTACTACAGAAGAAGATATTTTGGGATTGAGCTTTGAGACACTACAAATGTTATGCAGAATGGAGATCAAGTACAAGTACGATGATCAAAAGGATGAAGTGTCATATTTCAACAAGAAAATGGTGTCAAGAGTCAAAGAGCTTTCAGTTTTGAAGACCTGATTACAAGTGTCTAAGCCTAAGGGGGAGTATTGTTAGATCTTGGAATAATAGGTGTAGATCATTTTGTATATGCTTAGAACTTTAATCAATACATGTAATGAATATTTGTAATTCATTATGTATATATGTAGGTTAACCCATATGTGCGTTGCTTTATGTGTATGATTACAGGTACAAACATTATACTTGGTCAATTTCTGAAATTGACTTAAGTGTAAGAAACATCTACGGATGAATATTTTTGTTCTTCCGTAGATATCTTTCTTATAAGACATTCATCAGAAGATCTTCTACGGATGAATATGGGAATTCACTGATCAACAAACACACCACATGAACAAAGTAACTGCGGAAGATCAAGTAGCTGCAGAAGAACAAAGTAACTGCGGAAGATCAAGTAGCTGTGGAAGAACAAAGTAATTGCGGAAGATCAAGTAGCTGTAGAAGAACAAAGTAACTATGGAAGAACCAGACACGTAAATCATACAAGTGTTTCTAGTCAACAAGTCAACAAGTCAATCACAGACTCCAAGTGATTCGTTGTTTCCTTAACAGAAACACGCGTGTCTATAAATATGAGTCCTAGGTTTCACATCAAATACACAGCAAGAAACGGCGACAAAAATACCATCACATCATTTCGCACGATCAACACAAACCCTAGCAGCCGTCACATCAACTCATCAAAAATCATAAACATAATCATAGCATAGAATTTTGTTAGCAATTATTATTTGATTCTTTGTAATCATTAATCAGTTTTAATGAATTACGTTTGATTCAAATCATTATTCTTTGCATATTGTTGATATCGTTTGATCAGTTATTGTTATTTTCTCTGGCATCGATATTTATTTGTTAATCAATTAAACAACGATTAATGGTAATTCCGCGATCATTAATTCAAAACCAATCTAACACTGATAATTCTTGGTTGCGATCCTTGGATTCACAATAATGAAAAGTGGAACGCAACGAATGAATGAAAGACTTGCAAGCAATGAGGTGGGCGGCCAGGAGTGCAATCAGTGAGATTGCCTCGAAGGGAGTTCAATCCGCGGGGTTGGCTCGAAGGGAGTACAATCATTTAGATTGGCTCGAAGGGAGTCTATTATAGACTCGAAGGGAGATCGATCCTTGGGATTGACTCGAAGGGTATCCTTGTTGCGTACCCCGGTACTGTCGGTCTTCGGACATGAGTCGGGTATTGCATGAGATAGGATCCAGATTGAAGTGAAAGATAATGATAAAAGTACGAAACGTACGAATGAACGATGCTAAAGATAATAATAAATATTATCAATGTGTACGTATGATGTGTGATGGCGTACGATTGGGAAGGTTATGTTTTTAAAGGAAGAAAAGTATTTTATTTATAAAACTAGAACTCACTCAGCATCGCTGACTTTTTATATGCATAATAGTTGGCAAGTATTTTGTTAATGCTGAGGAGTTGCAGGCATGGATGCATACGCTACTGGGAATGTTTAGAGGCTGGCATCCATATTTTGATATGATGTTATATTATGAAATGTAAACGATTTATGTAATGTAATGATATGTTTTAATTATAAATGAAAGTTTTTAAATTCCGCTGCAAAAGTGATGTTTGCTTTAAATATTTTATGTGATGACGGTCCAGCTGTAAGCGTCCCGGGAACGGGGCCTTACAGATGGTTCTCGCGTGAAAGAGGTAGTTCTCGCGCGAGATGTTGCTGATGTATGTTAAGTTTTTGCATGCTATGCTGTTACGTGTGATGTGTTATCTTTTCATGTTAAGTGACTTTTTAAAACTATATGTTTTATGATGTGACTTTACTTGAATATGTATGGATGTAAGTAAAGTATTATGTAATGAAGTGAAAGATAACGATAATGGAAAGTGGAACGTAATGAATGAATGAAAGTCTTGCAAGAAAATTGAAAGGAGGTTCACAACTCATTGAGGGGTTGTTAGCTCAACTGTGTGCGGTTTAGCTAACCCATGAGCATGCTCACAGGGGGGTCAGTCTTTGTGACTGATCAAGACGTACGAAAACGGGATCCTTGTCGCTTGACCCCAAGACAGAAGTTGCTTCGTGCATGACGATGGGGCGTATCCTATGACAGGATCTAGATTAAAAGTGAAAGAATGAAAGAAAGTACGAAATCGAACGATTATGAACGATGATGATAAGATAATAATAATTATTATCAAGATGTACGTACGATGTGTGATCTTGAACGAAAGTAAAGGATATGTTTTAACAAAAAGTATAGTATTTTAATTCTAAACTAGAACTCACTCAGCGTAGCTGACTTTTGTATGCATAATAGCTGGCAGGTAATCGTTTGATGCTGAGGAGGTGCAGGCATGGATGCATAAGCCACTGGGAATGATTTGCGTCTGCATCCACATTTTTGGGAATGATTATTGTATTAATAGAACTTTGAGATGTAAATGAATGATTTGATGTATTGACACTATTTTAATCATGAATGAAAAGTTTTAAATTCCGCTGTAAATGATGTGTTTTAAATGTTTTTATGTGATGATTGACCAGCTGTAAGCGTCCCGGGAATGAGGCCTTACATGCTGGACTATGGTTTAAACTTCATACAGACTCCTATCCACATAGACTACAAGAGTGCTATTTCTATCATAGAAAATCCGGTCAAGCACTCCAAGACAATGCATATCGACATCAGGTATCATTTCATTAGAGATATTCATGAAAAAAATCTAATAAACCTAGTCAAAGTGAATTCAAATGAACAATATGCTGACTTGTTCACCAAAGTCTTTGATGAACAAAGATTTAAATATTTAACTACAGCTATTGGGATGATTAACATTGACTAGTTCTTCTCTTTTAAAAAACTTTTTTAAAATATGTCTTGTCTATGTTGTCTAACTACAATCTAGGCCTTGTTACAAAAAGGTTTTCTTCAAAAATCTAAGTGTAAATACTTCCGAAGAAAATTTACCCTCGGAAGAAATCTTTATCCATCTTCCGAAAGCAAATTCCTCTGCATAAATATTCTCTTCCGAAGAGTTTTTAGCCTCGGTCCCTCATTGACCTGTCAACCCAAACTGATGAGGACATTATGTTTCATCCGGGCCATGTTGTTGATCTACCATACCAATCTCAAGATCAACAATGTCTAGCCCATATCAGCTATACCTAACTAAGTTGAGTCAAACTGGTATGGAGGTGACTCATGTAGGCTCAGCTGCTACTACTGAGAGTGTTTCACTAACCTCTCAGGACAGTGGTAACATAAATGGGACTGAGTCTACGGAAACCTTGCCCCTTGATGACTCTGAAAGAGACATCAGCACGCAAGGGTATCCAGGGCCCTGAGAAACCACTACTGGTGGTGATGATGAACATACTAGGTATGTTATCTCATCTTCCAATGATTCTTTAGAAGAAGATATGGGTAGCCTGAAACTCATTATCAGAGACCTGATTTCTAAAGTCTCAAACCTTGAATCAATGGTTAAGACATTAAAGGACAGGTCAGCCACTCAGCAACTTGAGATTGAAAATCTCAAGGCTCAACTAGCTGAGACACAGATTGAGAAGTCTGTTAGGCATGTACATACTCCGGTTTCTTTAAGTTCTTCCTCTAGCTCATCTACTTCTCAAGATGATGCTACCAAAAAGGGGGAGAATGTACAGAAACAAAGACATGAGGAACCCTGCCTTGCCATCATAACAACTTCCTTTGATGCCATATCTTCTTTGTACCCCACAAAGCAACACCCAGCAACCATCTTCCCTCAACCAGCTCCCATTACTATTCAAGTGGATCCAAAAATGCTTATAGACCTCAATAGGTTTTTAACCACATTTTTTATAAACTCATCCATTGAACAACCATCCCCTGATATAGCCATTGCCTACTTCGGAGCTGAGGAGCTTCAAAGGCTGAGTACACCACCTACCTCTGAAAAGGAAGTTAGTCAACCTAAGATCTCTGTTGAACCCGAGATTAACTTCGAAGGGGATACACAGACTCATGGCCCAACAACCAGTTTGGAAGGGACAGGTAGTGCAGTTCTAATTACTTCTGAAGCAGAAATCCAAGCTGCGGAAGGAATAATTAGACTGTCTTCCTCGTCCAATGATCTGTTCATCATAGAGGCCATTCTTAACCTAGCCTTTGAGGTAAATAGTAAGGACTTCCTTACAACCCTTCTCTCCCAAACACCACAAGTCCACCCCATTCTCCTAAACCTAAATCTTCTAAACCTGAGTCTCCAAAGGCTGAATCTTCCTCTGATCCTAAGGAGAAGAGGATGCTCACTACTGAGGAGCTTCTAGAGGAGGAAAGGTTGGAAAAGCTTAAAAAGAAGGGAAGAATTGATACTGGGAAGCTGTTGGCTGCAAGCAGCAAAGCAGCAGCAGCCGTTCAAGTAAGTATCAACAACAAGAGGAGAGTGGAGGTTATTAACAGGCTTATCAGCCTAGGAGTAGTCAATGAAGACATCCTTCTATTCCCACTTGATGAGCTTGTAAAGCTGGAGAAGGCAACCTTGCTACAAAAAGAAAAGGAGGAAGCAGCAAGGTTGGCCAAACAGGAGGAGAAGAGGAAGAGAAAGGAGGAGGCTACAGAAAGGGAAAAGAAGGAGAGAATACCCTTTCTTTACTCTAGAGGATATTCTCAAGAGGAGCTGGCACCTCATGATTATGATACGATCCTGTTTCTTTTCACAAACAGCAAGATCAAACCAACAAAGAGAGGAAGAGGACTGCTAGGGAAAAACTGAGGGAGAAGAAGAAGGAGGAAGAGGCACAACTTGCTATTGCCAAGAAGGTGGGAGATAAGGAATGGATGAAAGCCTATCTCAAAACCTATGGCTTCACCGGCAGGCAAGTGGGTCCTATGTCAGAGAAGACCCTATAGCGACATGTCAGTGACATCAAGGCTGACATTCGCTTAGGAAGAAGGCAGGAGGTAAGTCAAATATCAAGTGTTCGGAAGAAGGCACCCAAACCAACACTAACACCCAAACCAGCACAACTTACACCCACACCTCTTCCCTTCCCCATCAAAACTGAACCAACTACTGAGCCTTACACCCCTGAACCCACATCAAGCCTTACCTACACCCTCACCCACTGCTTCCTAACAACCACCACCACCACCTATCCTTAAACCCAAAACACAACCCAGAACCCAATCTATACCCAAACCATCTTCTAAACCTTCTAAGCCCCTGACCTTAGAAGAATTCAAGGAGATCAAGAGGAAGCTCATCAACTATACAACATTGAGTGACATCTCTTATGAGGAAGAGTCAATTAAGCTAAAATACATTGATGGCTCTTCCAGTTCCCTCACAAGAGATGCATTCTTTGATCTACCTAGGGGAGCACTGGACCAAGCTCTCCAAATTCTTGCAACCAACTCAGATGTTCTTACAAAAGAAGAAAAGAAGTTAAGAACAAGACTGGTGACTCTGCCGGACACTAGGAAGAGGGACAAGCTTTCATCCACACCCCTCAATCCTAGAAAACAAATAGTCCGGTGGAGGTTCGATGAACCTTCATACAACTTTGTTGTGGATAGAGAGAATGGTGAAGTAAATAGGGTTGATACTTCATCTTTGCTACACTCTAACAGATTTGACCTTGATGAGTTAGCAGAGAAACCATTCTCTAATCCCTCCAACTCTCAGGTTGCTGCTCACATCAGAAATCATCTGAGCAGTCTTCATCTGGCTGAGCTTACTAAGAAAGCCAAGACTGAAGAAGAGATGAAAAGAAGAGCAAAGGACAAGGAAGAAGGCACAACTACAAAAGGAAAACCATTCCTTCAGATGGTTGAAGGCTCAACTTCTGATCCTATAGTTAGATGGGAATATGACTACAATTCCTATCAACTAACTCTCTTCAGAGGGACACAACAAATGGTGCATGTCATTCAAAACAACAGAAATGATCTATTATCTACGAATGACTTGTACTAGCTCCTCACCACCATATCAGGAAAGAACAAGGAGACAGAAAAATATCTTCTTTCCCTGGTGTTGAAGACCTTAAGGAGCAGAAGGAAGTGATGTTTTGGTAGCATCAGCCTAGGGGGAGTTTGTTGGATCATATGAGGCTGGTGCAACCAAAACAACACTTAGAATATTTTGAAGTACAATTGAAGAAGTCTTCCGAAGCTAAAGCTGCTCTTTCGAAGACAAGTTGAAGATCTTCTAAAGCTTAAGTATGAAGAACTTTTGAAGGAAAACTAAGTCTTCCGAGACTAAGTAGTTTTCCTTCTAAAGTATATGAAGAACTTCCGAAGGTAGAACCAAGTCTTCTGAAGTATATGAAGACCAAGTAATTCTCCTTCTGAAGCATTCACACTTAAAAGATCAAAGACAAAGTCTTTCGAAGAATGAAGTCACAAAGACTTGCGAAAGACTTGGAAGAAGTTGATTCTTTCAAAGTATAACTGGCCTCAGAAGAACGTATTCTTCCGAAGCCATTTTGCCTTCGGAAGAATCACTATGAACAAGTGGACATAAGTAAGGGCTATCTGACATCCGTTGACAGCTCTGATACACTGCATGGCGCTTTCCCACTCCCATGTAGTTGACCATACTTTAATCCACTCTTTACCTTTTTCAGTTAGTACAGTTACCATACTTAGTTGGTGACAAAAGGTAAGTCATGGACCTGTCATAACTACCTAATCTAGGATATTATTTTATCTTAGATACTTTACTTCTAGTAATGTAGTATTTGCTTAGCAGTAAATTCCAGCTAGTTTTCCAAATATAAGTGGCTGTAGATAGTAGTATATATAGTTCTCATTGTAACTTAAGTAACCATGCTTGTAAGAGTCTTGTAATACTGAGTTGAGAAATAATATATACAAGTATCTTGAAAACCATTCTTGTGTTCATTAACTTATTATATTATTGTCAACTTAGTTAGAGATTCCTATTCATCAACCGAGTGAGACTTAGTGAGTTTATGAGATACAAAACTTGTGTTGAGAGACCAACATCGATCCTGCACACATCCCAAATAATACTTCAGCAACTGCTGGAGGTGGGATGATACCCAAGGAAGTGGTTGATTATTCTAAAGACGACTGGAAGAAAATAAATATTGATCAGAAAGCCATGACCGCTCTTCAAACTACTATTCCAAACTCCGTCTACAGAGGCTTCAAGAAGTGCAAGAGTTCAAAAGAACTCTGGAATGCGTTGAAGCTGATGTATGAAGGATCTGAGGAAGCCAAGGAGAACAAGAAAGACATCATGAAGCAGCAGTTTGAAAACTTCACCTTTAATACAAGTGATACTATGACTCAACAATACTTCAGGTATGTTGAGATTGTAGATACTCTGATCAATGTTGGAGTCAAACTTGTGAATAGGGACATATTGAGAAAGTTCATGTTCTCTCTTCCTAAATAATGGACACACTACTGTGTGGCCATCAAGAGAACTCTAGAATCTCTACCCTTACTCTCACTGAGTTGTATGGTATCCTGAGCGGTTACCAAATGGAGATAAACATGCAAAATTCTTCTACTAGCTCATCCAACAACCAAAAGAGTTGAACCCTTCATGTGGTTGAAAGGGATAGCAGAGAACCATAAAATCATCTCATCTTCTACTCTAACAACTCACCAAAAGTCATCTCATCACCTTCCTGGAGACACCAAGAGAGAGCTACACTCAAGGAAGTCCATTCCAAGAGCCTAGCTCTTCTCAGGCCTTTGTGTCTTCAGATAAAAGTTTTGGCAACTTTCTCTTCACCCATGAATACCTAAACTACAACGATCCAGATGATCTGGAGTACATGGAGATAGCCCAACATATGGCTCCTCTTATTCATAGAGCTAAGAAGTTCTACAAGAGGACAGGGAGGAAGTTTCCAAGCAATGTGTCTAGTAAAAATTTAGGCTGGATAAGAGCAAAGTAAAGTGTTACAACTGTAACCAAATGAGTCACTTCGCTAGGGAGTGTAAGGAACCAAGTGCAAATGATGGCCATACACAATCCATACCAAACGACACTGAGGCAGCTCCAAGAACTGAGAAGCCCAACCAACCAAAGCAGCAAGCTACAGTTTCTGTTGAAGAAGGAGGCATTGATTGGAGCTTTTAGGTAGAAGATGTCTCCCCAAACCAAGAGATATTGTTGAAGTTATCATGAGTGCAGATCAAAGGAACAAGCAAAACAAGAGAGCTTGTTGAAGAAATTCAAGCTAACCACCCTTTAAGCACAAGTAACTTGTATTTGTTTGATGGTAATGGTATGATTAAGAATTACGACAATTTGAACAAAGTAAGTTAATCAATTACATAACAAGAAAGATTGTTCTTGAATCTTTATTGGTTTATTGATTACTCGTTTTCTTTACGAGTGCAATTCTTTAGGATGTCTTTCACCTTACGTTATGAACTTTTTGAGAAGATGAAGGTAATTAAAATAACTATGTATGCTATATTAGTAAACTTCATGTTAGAGGTGGCAAAGTGGGCTGTTTTGTATTGAGATCATAAGTCGACTTGAGTTGATAACAATTCGAACTTGAGGTTAGCTTCTTGTGAGTATACTTTTGTCATGCACATGTTGTCTCAATTTGTGTATGTTGTGGTACGTGTATATTACTTATGAGTCGTTTTAGCTCCAAATTTTCCTTAACAAAACTACATTTGCATATGACTTTTACATGGTCAAATTTAAGTCCAAAAAACAACTGGCTCATTAATTATGTTGCAGCTTTCAAGAACATGACAAGAGACTGGTGTTTTATATCCCCCTATCATTGCTATTTATATGTTTTAACATCTGCGTATACACATTCACTTATAAAGTCAAGCTACTTTCCCTTCATTATCAAATTTGGGATAGATTTTGTTACATATTTGACTAACATAAGTACTATACAATATCAGAAGAAAGATTGATAAACTAACAGAAAACAAGTATCGTAATGTAAATTGCTGATGTTATCGCTACATCACGCAGGTTTCCTACTTGTATATATAGACATATCTTTACTACTATATAATACATTTTGTTGGGATAATTTGGTAATTTTATTTGAATTTTATGATAGCAACACAAGAGTTTTATGCTTAAACCTAACTTTGTCATGAAATTTCTATCATTTCTATCCCTCGTACCCAAGTTGATGCCTCGAAGGTGGTAACATGAGGACAAACTTGGTATTTCAGAAAAGGTTAAGATGCCTTCGCCTTCAATGCGGTAGCCGGTCCTTCCCCTTCCCCTTCCCCTTCAATTTCGTCGCCGGTTTCGCATCCCCTTCAATTTACTCTACTTGCCAATTGGATCTCCCACCAAGAAACCCAAGGTCGATCATCAATGACAATAACTAGAAATCGGTGTCACTTCCAACACGCTCAGGCTAACTGAAATGGCTCCGGCATCGTTCAATTTGCTGGACGACTTCATCTCAACTTCGCTTTAATGTCAATTCAATCATTTTCTTGTGGGCAAAATGGTAACTTGATACATTTTCTTAAGATGCGGCTTTTCAAGTCCCGGTCTATCGTATTCAATCATCATCTCATCGCATTCATCCATTATTGCATTATTTTTACCAAAGAATTGATGATTAACTGAAAGGTCCTTGTACCGGTTTCCTTCCCTTTCAATCATCAATGGTAGGCATCAACGACAATAACTGCAATCGGCATATGGTAAATGATCTGCGGGAAGCTACAAATCATGAATATATACAGTCGTAGATACCATCACAGAGAACCCATATGAGATATAGATGCAGTCCTCGGGTCACTTTCGGAGATATATATACAGTCGTTGAGTCCCTCTCCAAATACATCTTGCATTCGAGATAACCCGACCACCATTTCGAGAAGGTCATAGCACGAAAACGAAATGGTTATTGGCTTCTTCCTTGGGCTTCCTGTGCACGAAAAGCAAATGGGTGGTCAATTCAAATTGCAATCATTGTAGCAGGTGCTCATTTGGTTGCTTCTTCATCGTAGAAGGTAGATTCTCGATTATAAGCATCAATCGGTGGTCTATATTTGTTAATTATTTCTTTTACAGTGTTGATTGTTGGGTTATGGTCTACGTTTTATGGCTGCAATACTGTAAGATAAAGGGTTTTGATTTTTATTTTTTTACGAATTCTTTTTGTAGGGCGCCAAGGAAGCCATCAGTGATGTTGCCGATGAAGGCAAAAACTCATTAGTGAAAACACCATCCAATCAGCTACCAGAATCAAGGTAATTGATGGTGTAATTAGTTTTATGTTCTTGATTTTGATTTTAAATTTTTGTTTCTGCAGCAATTTAATCTGTTTTTAGATTAAATAAAGGCTTTTGTTTTGATGAAAACAGCTTTCCGATGGTAATAATGTTTCTAACAAAACCAAGTGCTTAGGTTAAAAATGAAGATACTGATAGATGGTGTATGATGTTTATATTCCAAGGTTTATGTATAATCTATTTTTGAATAATTTAATGTTTGCAAGCTAACAGTTGCTTTTGATCATCTATGCTAGGAAAGCAAGAACAGCTGCTTCTTAAATTCTTAGAAGGATAGTTGGTAAAAGTTCATTAAGGTATCCAAAACAAAGTCTTCCAGGTTTTTATTTTGAAATCAATGTCTTTATTTATGTTAGTATAGCATTCACATTTGGTATAACATGCCTTGAAAATTCGGAAATACAATGTTTAGTAATCTGCAGAGTAGGAAACACAGTTAATATCGTGTTTGGTATAGCATGCCTTGAAAATTCGGCTTTTATGTGTTAACTTCTGAATAGTTTGATCCCGAAGATCATGCTTACTACTATGACATAATGTTTTATACCAGTTATATAAAAAGAATTAACAAAATAAATGTTATGATGTCTTATACCAGTTGTATAAAAAGAACAATAAAAATGAGTGTAATTTTATATAGGTAGTGTTTTAAATATATTTTATTATTTTGATAGATTGAATGGTTGGTCCAACACTTCAACCTGATTGCTTCATGTTTTACAACAAGCCAAGAAATTTATGATGGAAATTTATCAACCTTTATCCACTTGCATAAAATCCCAAATGAAAAAAAATTTGTGAATCAGGAACTAAACAAAGAAATGACCATTAGAGACTTGGAGTAGAAGGATGCAGTTGCACGTATAATCTTTGCAGCTTTTAGATGCTTAGATTTACCGGATTTTTTAACTCTTAGTTACTTCTTTAGTACAAAATATGGGAAGGAGTTCATATGCTAAGATATATATTCATCAAATTATTATTTTTTAATAATGAGTTAATTTCAAGCATTACAAAGAGAAGTTTTGCTTCTTGTTATGGGTGTGTGCCATTGTTCATCCTGGATTTGGGCTTTGTGAAGATTTACATAGCTATGTTTCCAACTTTAATGATATAGTTGACAATGTAATTGAACAATACACAAAAATCAAAGGTATGATATGTGCTAACGGTCAAACAAATAATTTTATAACTTCAAGTAATGATAAAAAAAACTACTTGTTTTATGTACATAAACTTATAACCATTTAAATGTACTAATTTCTATTGACTTTTTAATTTGAAAAAAAAAATAGGTTTGATTGGTGAAGAATGAACTTGCAATTTGGGAATGCCACACAAGGTGCCCTAATACGAAGGTCGTACCACCCGCAGCAACGTGCGGTCGTTTCCGCTTATATACATATAAATATACATATATACATATATACATATATACATATATACATATATACATATATACATATATCCATATATACATATATATATATATACATATATACATATATATACATATATACATATATATATATACATATATACATATATACATATATACATATATACATATATACATATATACATATATATATATATACATATATATATATATATATATATATATTTAGAGGTTGAATTTAAGACTGTAGGAGATAATGTGAGCATGCAAAATGATGTATTGCATGCATATCATTAACATCTACTAGCACCATCAGAACATTATTAAACTCTTGGCACCTCACAATAGACTTCTACCACCCCCTACTACCTCATGTCACGTACCCAATCTCCGCTAGCAAGACTTACGGATGTGCATTGATACCGAATTACCGATACCGTACCATGCCGAATTGGTACCGGCCAAACAAAAAGGTACAAGTACTTGATTTTTCCTTATTCCGGTATTGGCTCTAAGGGGTACCGGTACAACTAAATAACAAAAATTATGGACTTGGTACCGAGTACCAAAATATTGTTTTTTTTACAATTTTGATGTGATTTTTGGACATTTTAAATATTTTTATTCTAATATGAATATATTGAACGCTGTTTATATAAGTTTGAAACATATCCAAATTAACTCGATATTCAAATTCACACAAAAAAATAATTTTTAGCTAAAAAAAAGAAAAAAAAAACACCAAAGTGGTACCAAATCAATATAAGTATTGAATAAACGGTGCCATACTGGTACCTTACCGATACATTCGATACGGTATTCCTTACTCACTTTTCGACAAATTTGGTATCGGTATTCAGTACCGGTAATGGTACGGTACCAGTATTAGTATCGTAATAGACCATCTAGAACCAATATAATTTTAATTTTCACCTACAAATTATCAAAATTTCCGTAATTCAAAATAACATGTCTTCTCAAAACATTGCATTTATATCCCGCACTCATAAATTGGTAAAAAAAATATTTAAAATAAATATATTTGGTTATATTCTAAAGTGATCAGTAGTTATTGATTTATTATATTATGAAGTTTCATCCTTTTGACTTCATTTTTAAAGCTATACGGATCCTATAGCATAGTTAGCCGTAATAAGATTTTAATAAAAAGGATTTTACTTTCATACTTAAATGCCTACAATGAATGAAAGGGACCTAACAAGGTGTCATCAATTGCCTCAAATGTGTTGCATGATAAAAAGGATACTTGACACATTGCAATCGTTTCTAATTTCCATTTTATATTTACATGCATGCAGTGAAAGCGACCTAGCTAACAACGTGTCATCAATTGAATCAATATATTGCATGATAAAAAGGATACTCAACACATTGCAGTTGTTTGTAATTTCTTTCACCATGTTAGGTGTTGTATGTCTTCCAGTTACACCAGAAGATGTTGAGTACAATAATATTTGCAATAAACACAAGAAGTTGATAGAAACACTACCTAAAGGAAATGGATGGAGGATACAACACGTCTATAACTATAAAGGATTCTGGTTAGACTCCATCATCATTAAAAACAACTTGCTTCTACATACCTATTTCAAATCTCAACCCACCGACATCTTCTTAGCCTCCTTTATGAAGTCGGGCACAACCTGGCTTAAGGCTCTCATGTTCTCCACCCTTAATCGACATCAGTACAGTTTCTCTGATCACTATTTGCACCATCACGGCCCACAAAGCACTTTCCCCATACTCGACTGTGAATTATATCCGATTACCGACTTCACCAAGTTGCCTGCTCCCCGACTCTTTGCTACCCACTTTGCTCGCACTCAAATTCCGGCTTGCATGACTTCATGCAAGTTCGTGTACGTGTGTAGGGACCCAAAAGACGTGTTGATTTCCATGTGGAATTTCATGAGCAAACTTAGGTCCAAAGATCTGCCACCCCTTTTGTTAGATGAAGCGTTTGAGCTTTTTTGCAAAGGGGTGTTAGCGTACGGACCTTTGTGGGAACATGCTTTGTCATACTGGAGAGCTAGCTTGGAGTCTCCAGACAAAATTCTTTTCTTGAAGTATGAGGATGTGAAGAGGGATCCAGAGGTCGTGGTGAGGAAATTGGCAGCTTTCATGGGGAAGCCGTTAACGGTGGAGGAAGAGAAAAATAGGGTGGTGAGGGAGATAGTTAAGCTATGCAGCTTCGAGAATTTGAGTAATCTGGAGGTGAACAAGAAGGGTGTGGAAAAGTTTGGCAGATATGCAGAGGTGGAGAAGAGAGATTTTTTTAGAAAAGGAGATATTGGAGATTGGAAAAACTATTTGAGTGAGGAGATGAGAGAACGTATTGACTCAATCACCGATGAGAAGCTCAAGGGTTCAGGTTTGGTACTTTCTGCAACGGTTTGAGTTTGTCTTTTTTATGGGAAAGTTCATAAAATAAATAATATAAAACTGCTTTGTGATTTCATGTGTTAAGTTTAAGAATTTTCCATTTTTTTTATTTTGGTTAGTTTGATGTACTCTACAAAAACTACTTTGTTGTCTTTGTAATGTAACAATATGAATTCAAAAAATGTTGTGTGCACGTATTTAGCACATAAATACCTTGAAGCTGTTTTTCTTTGCCCACTTTTTTCATATATTAAATGACTATATGCGTGTTACAGTTACAACTAATGAATGATAAATACATGCATGGTACACTTGATAGGCATAATAAGTTATAAATATTTGCATGTAGTCACTAATCAGTGATATTATTTAAGTTATTCAGTTGGTTTCTCTCAAGATATCTCTTATCTTTATATAACTTACCTTTTTATTTTACTAGGATTTTGCTAGACATAATTTCTTTCGTCACTTTTATACGCCGTACCTTCTACAAGTAGTGAGAGCTCTAAAATAGGGTACTTATTCTTTTGATTTTTTATTTTCAAAAGATACATTTAGCTTAATTTAATTCTTTGGATTAAATATTTTTAGAAGTTACATTTAGCCTCTACTTTTATTATTGAACTCATGTATGTGCCTACCAATCAACATCCACATTCATAGGGTATTAATTCTTTCGGTTTAACGTTTTCATGCCCACATTCTACTTAATAAAACACTACGATCATGGCTTGTTAAAAAGATTATATATTAAGATGAATTTTTCTTTCTTTTTAAGAAAAAATCTATGCCGAAAAGTGTGTTTAAATAGAACATAATAATTTGAACATGGATTTTTGAACAGATCATTGAATTAGTGATACTATATATACCTTTTTAAAAACTTTTTTTACTTGTTATATCTCCTTTTTAACTTTCTAAAATAGCTAATTTTTAATTAAAAATTATTTTTCTTAATGATATCACAACTTTAATATGTAAACTAAAAGCTTTAAAGTTTTATTTACAATATTGATTCGTAAAAAGCTTAAGCCAAACATATGTTTGAAGTTGTTAGAGAAGGTTTTTTTATAATTACTTTAACAACATTAAAAAAGCAATCACCAAAAGTTTGATCTAGTGTTTTTAATTTATAAAAATTAAATGGAAAATTTTTTATAATTATTTTGTAAAAGTAATTTCTAAATTTTTATAGAAAGTTTTTTTTTTAATTAAAAATGGCTTTATCTTGAAAATATATAGATTTTTTTTTTCTAAACTAGTTTGTATATCATTTTACAAAAAAAAAAAAATTTGAACTTTATGGAGAAAAAAAACTATTCTAACACTTAATATATTCCCAGGATAACTATAACAAGTTATAAAACTATTTCTTAAGAAGAGTATAATAAGTAACGAGTGCGTATCTATATCCTAACACTTTCTGATACAGTATACTTTAAGAACTTAGATTATAACATAGCAAGTTAAAGCATGGATGTGTTTGTTAATTATGACAATGTCATCATTCATGAAGTTGATGTGGAAAACAAAGAATGGAATTAATAGGTATTTGTAAATGCACATATTATATATATATTTTTTTGTTGAATGGCGAACACTAATTAATCATCGTCAAGTCATTTAAGAACCCATTAGCTTGTATAGTTGTATAGCATGCGTAAGTTCGGTATCATATGGAGCGGGTGGTCTGTATTAAATGTTTTGTTTAATTGTAAAATGTAACACATAAATATTTGGTCGATTGGGTTGTAAACAAGGCAAACTGCATAAACAATAAATGAATTAACTAAACTGAGTTTAATAAATAAAAATATGGTCACTCAAAGGTTTCTTGATTATTCAACACATAACCCGGTGAATCCATACACGATTGGCGATCTGACTTTACTAGTATGTGCATCGCAAGAAATTTTTAATAGTTACATGTATATGTTGTAATCTACACCCAATAAATTTTGACAATGACCCCATGAAAATGTTTTTTTAACAACACTAGAAAAATCAAAACTTTAGATTGTCAAACATATAAACTAAGTTATAAAACATTTATAATATAATCTTATTATAAGTTAATTAATGGTTTGAACCAATAGTCATTAGTCTTTATAAGTTATAAACCCAATTTTAAACAACTTAACCTATCAAATTATTACCAAATACCTTTTCATAAAGCCTAATTAATAATACTTACATGAACTCAATACCCACTAATACTTATTTTTCTAATCAATAATATAAAAAAAAACTGATATCGAGGAGAGAAGAGGGTGAGACGAACTTGCGGAACAAACTATTATTAGTTTAGGTTTGTATAACTAGATTTGTTGATTGATGTGGGTTTGATATTAGGAATATAGAAACCAAAGCAACCAAAGAGCTTCCTGCATCTATGCACTGATGTACAAGGTAGAAGTTACTTCGGAAGTTTTACACCCTTCATAGAAATTATTCTAAGTGTAAAATCTTTCGAAGCCAAAAACCAAATCTTCCGAAGCCAAAGGCGACGTCTTCCGAAGCTTCAAAGACAAAGTCTTTCGAAGCTAATGAAGTAAAGACTGATTTCTTTCGAATACAAAGAAGACATGCTTTCTCTGATTAACTTTTACATAAAGCTGACCCACTTTCTGCTGCAACTCTGAAGACTCACTAACTTGCATAAGTTGGTGAAAAGGTCCATGCTTTTGTAAAGTGTAGATTATGATCTTGATTCTGTAACTTTCTACTTTGTACCTTTTATCATTTTTGTAATATATTAGGATGTGAGCTATGGCATGTCATATTCACTAGTCAAAAGGCAATCTGCCTTTTGAATTTACATTGATCTTGTTGTCTAGATTAATGTTTCCAGCTGGTCTTCAAAGTATGGTCGACTGTAGGATGTAGTATAAAGTATCTCAAGTCCTTGTATTTCTTTTTATGCTTTGTAACACTTGTAAAAGAACTTGAGAGCAATATACAAAATTCTTGAAAACCATATTAGTCTGTTTTTGTTCTTAATTCTATCTCAATTTACTTGTGTTCTTAGTATCATTTACATAAACCCGGTTCATCATTTGATCTGTTAAAGTGTTCTAACACTCTCCTCATTGTGAGACTGATTGTATTGACCATCCCTTAATCGGTCCTGTACTTAGTTACACTAAATTAATGTAATGTTGTAAGTAATGTAATTGAACTGAATAAAGCTAATTATTTGAACTGAACTAATATATATAAAATAACATAACACCGACACATATATAATACAAGGGTCTTAAAATATTTAATTAATGTAATGTTGGAATTTTTTTATTTTTTTTACTTCTCATTTAAATACAAAGGTTTTAAAAGATTAAACAATTAGATACCTGGATGAAATGCTTAAAGCTTCCACTTTCCCAGGCACATGTAGCGGGTTCTATCCCCTCCGAGATCTTTTAGAACCTCCTAATGTTAGATTAATAAAGAACATAAATTGCTTTACTAACATGAATTTACTTACATTAAGTTATAGTAAACATGAATTTAGTTACATTAAATTATTATATTACAGTATTTTACATCATATTATAATGACATACATGTGTGGTGAAAAAAATTAGTACACTAATATAAAATTAAGTTGCAAGCACATCGTATGTTTGTTTGAGGGTGTGGGATAAGGAGGTTAGGTTTTTGTTGAAAGACTAAACCAATCTGGCTTGTATATGAGCACACAAACATACTGTTTAAATGATAACAATGATTACAAATAATATTATTGCGGTTACAAATAATATATATTATTGTAATGTATTGTGGTTACATAGTTTTTTATTACTATTTGAACATGACAATGTTGTAATTAATTAATATAATTATTACATTAACTAATAATATAAGTTGCATTACTGACATAGCCAAAGTTTAAGAAAATTAGGTAAATTATTTTAAAAACCTAAACTTAAACTGAGAATGAGACCGAATGAAAGGATGCCAAACATACTGAAGTTACATCTAATTATTACATTACCTTATATTTTTTCACATCACATTTTGATGACATTACATTTACATTCATATACATTAAATGTTATTACATTACATAACAAAAAAAGTTATATTTTATATTAAATTGTACTGATAGTGTCATGTAATGTAATGTAATATTTGGTATAAAAGAAATCAATATAACCATATGACATATTATGTAATGGTTGATGTTAATTAATGTTACTATAAATTTACATTAAGAATTATTAATATTACTTTACTTAATTTTAATGAAAGTACCATATACACATGTTAAAATTAATTACATTGTGGCTTACTAACATTGCATTATTTAATGTTAATAAAAAATAACATATACATACTTTTTTAATATGATAAATCCACACGATGTAACATATACACACTTTTTTAAGAATATTAATAGGAAAAGGAGTCTGAATGTTGTTTTAGAAAAGTAATTTGAAAGTCAAATTATATAGATAAAGTAATTGATTTGACGGGGTAAGTTGTAGGTCAATTAATGATGTTGATAAAACGACCAAAATACCCTCTCATGTTAATAAATGAATCCGCAAAAGAATATAATATTCTTAAAAAGTTTTGTCCATTAGATCAAAATTTAACATCAAATCAATCGTCTATATTTAGTTAATAGGTTATCACAAATAATAAGAATTCTCAAAATAACCTTTCTATATATATATATATATATATATATATATATATATATATATATATATATATATATATATATATATATATTACATTTAACTTAGTTTTATTTATTCGTTGTGCGAATTGATTCGACCTAACATGGACCGAACCAGAAGTTTTTTAATATTTAGCCATAGTCAACTTAACCTCACGAATATCCGACCCATTTAAAAACATGTTCTTGGTCCGCCACTGACTGACACATATCACAACGTAGACATAGTTAACTTCATTACATTTATACATTGTGTAACAAATAGACCGTTCGCTTAAAATACAATTCTTTTACCAATTCTAGATCGAACATCTTATGTTGTATGATGGTGCTTTTACAACAAGTTACACATAAAATAACCATGTTTTGTGCATAATTAATACTAAAAATACACGTGAACGGAGGACTAACATGCATCAACTCATAGGTCCATCACTAATAGTAATTTACAAGTTATAAAAGAACAAAAGTACAAGTATTTTAAGCATTGCGTTTCTTAATTCTTTAAAATTTTAATTTTATAATTAGCTTTTAACCCTTGTATTATAACCTATAAAATATAATATTTTATAAAATTCGAATATAGTGTTGGGACACGCTTAGTTTTGTTTACGGTACAATATAAATATTATTTATATATACACACACATATATACACATACACACACACAAACATATATATATATATATATATATATATATATATATATATATATATATATATATATATATATATATATCAAATAGTAATATTTATATATCAAACATTAATATATATATATATATATATATATATATATATATATATATATATATGTATTATGGTTGGATATATATATATATATATATATGTATAGATATATATATAAATTACATATATATGATATATATACATATATGTATATTATATATTGATAGGTTCAAAATGGATCAATCTGTGATGATATCGTAATGCAATGATCAATTCAAACACAAAGTAATCAAATAAAAGCAATTACTTCAAATATTCATAGATTTTATTGATAGCAAATGATTAGGATACAATGTGTAAGAGTGAGTTACAGTTGTTCAATCTGTTCTAACTGTTTCGTTCTCTGGGTCTACCTACACAATACATAAAATATCCTATTTGTACTACCAAAGAAAAACAAGGAACATATATTTACAAAATAAGTCCCTATACTATGACAAAAAAGCAAAAGACAAAATGTTAATCTTTTAAGAGTTCTAACAATACTCCCCCTAGGATTTACATTGTCTTCAGTCTTCATTGAATTCTTCTGGTTCTTCTTTTATCTTCAACACCAGCTTTTCTTTGTAAATCTCCAATTCACACAATGCTTTCTTTATAGCTGACTTGAATTTCTTTGCAAGAATAGCTTGCTCAGGCTTTGACTCGTTGGTTTTAATCTCCATCTTGTCCATTACCTCCAAAGATGCTTTCGTCAGACCTGCAATATCAATGTTGGCATAGAACTCAAAAGGTTTAGGATGATCGTCAGAATGAATTTCCAATACGCCTTTGCTTGAAATTCTCATAAATTCAATAGACTTTATGTCTTTCTTCATGATGTTCGCATATGCTAGAGCTTTTCGCAATGCAATTCTCTCCATTGCAGCATCCATTACCTTAATAATTGTCATAAAAGATTTTCTATCATTTTCTGCAACTTCTAACGCAACACGATCAAACTTTTGGATAGACAAAAATGAGATATAACTTGGATGTGGAAGTTTAAGTTCAAAAACTCCAAATAATGAAATCATATCTTGATCCCAGTTTTCCAAGTTTCGAACCAGCTTTAACTCAAATGAGTCAGCGTGATAGAACCATCTCAAAATAGGTTTAGAAGTTTGAGTGCCATCTATCACCTTCAAGCCCGAGTTAGTGACCTTTTCAAAAAATTGATCACTATAAGCATCCAAAAATTGTTCTTCTTCTTCTAGATTATCAGCCATCTTTCTTTTACTCTTTAACGATTTGAAATACTCTTTGTCTTCTTGATCACATCTTGTTTTGAGCTAAGAGTCCATTCTAGAAATGCCTCGATTTAAAAGCTTAACAAAATTTTCACCTCGAATTGATTTGGTAGGATTGATCAAAGGAAACTTATTTAACTCCTTCAGATCTTGCACTGGCAAAGCTATAATGCTTGTGTAAAAATGATAGACATCACAAATAGCATTTACACGTTTGTTTAATAAGGCATAAAAAATCTCATCATACCTCCAGGCAACTATCTTCACATTCTTTGTGTTATCTGGCATAATCACTGCATTGAGCAATTCAGAGATGGATTGGCCTTTTTGTAGTACATTCCTTACTAAATCTCCTGCAGTTCTTTCCTTATTCCATAATTGTTTTTGTTCAACCGAGACTTGATATGCCTGTTTCTCTGTCTCTGGGAACATCTCAATTAATTCTTTCCTTTTTTCATGACTGCTTCTCACTAATTCTATTTCTTTAATTTCTTGAGGCTTTAATATTTTAGTTCTCTTTGTAATTTCCAAATATTGATGATTATCCATATCAAGCATGATTATTTTCTTGTTTTGCTTTTTTGTCTCTTGAAAACTTTTGACCAAATTTCTTAGAAACTCAGTTTGCAATCTATTTAATCTCTTTCTTGGATAGTTCCTTGATTGTAGCCACAGCCTAAGCTCAACAGTTGTTATGTTTTCAGGATCAGGATGATGTAATTCAGAAGCTGGAAGGTCTTCAATGTTAATACTTTCTTGCATCGGATTCCACTCTCCATGTTCCATAACTATTTCATCTGGATCAACCGGAGCTGTTGACTCTGCTATAATACATTTCTCATACTCTTCATTGATTTGTGAAACTGTTAGACCATCCAAAAATACACGATTGTATTTCTTCTTAACCAGATAATTGTATATGTCATCAATGTCTAAGGGATGTCTTCAGTGACGGCTTCAATCGGTGAATATGCAGCTTCAACAACATCTTCTTCCTCTAATACTTCATCATACCAGGCATCTGAAAACTCTGGATCTAAGTCATCCAGTGCTCCAATTTGCTCTTGTATGCCTGCTTCTGCTATTTCCTGTAAAGAAGGATGACCTACATTCAATGCATAAGAAAAATAGATTAGATTCAAGCATATAAAATAAAACAACACCTATAATCAAAAATGTCTTTTAAACTATTTACGAGTTTCGTAAACAATTTTCAGCATCTTTGAAGGAGGGTTGGATGACGATTCAGCCAATACTTGAATATCAGATTCATCTATCTTTCGTTTTCCTTTCACTGCCTCAGATAATCTTTCAACTTCAGTAGTTTGAACTTCAGGAATAACCTCTATCTCTGAAGTTATATGGTCTTTTTCTTGTAGTTGTGAAGATTGAGAATTTAAGCTTTCTTTCATAATTTCAAGTTCTTCTTTCAACTTGTCATAATCTTCTTTCAACTTCTTGTATTTTTCTTCTGTCAAATCATAATCTCTGAGTAAAACATCAAAGTTCTTTACATTCATCTCTTGTACTTCTTCAAGCTCAGCAATTTTCAAGTCTTTCTTTAAAGATTCTGCTTTTAATTGATTATTTTCATCTTTCAGCTGCTTGATCATTTTAAGCTGATTGATGTTCTCTTCTTTTAATGGTTCTATTATCTGCTCAGTGTTCAATTCCTTAGTATGAACTGTATCATGTTGACTTGATCTTTCACCTTCAACTGGTACTACAGACTCAAATGCATCAACATTTTAAAGATCACACTCCATTTCTTGTTGTACATTGACTTCATTAGTATCTTCATTCACGTTTATTGAATCATTAACATTATGAATATCTTCATTCAGATTATCAACTTCTTCAACTTTTGTAACACTTACATCTTCATTAACTTCTTCAACTTCATTACCTCCAACATCATCATCATCATTATCATCACTTAAAGACGAACTCTTTAGATTCATCATCATCTTCATTATCTTCATCATCATCCTCAGCTTCAGACTCAAAAAGTCCTTGAGGAACTTCTTCAATCAGATCATTTGGATCAATTGGTTTATCATCAATCAAATGAAAATGATTTTCATCTAAGTTCACATCATCTCTTGCTACAGCTCTCTTGTAATCAAACATTTGAACATTTTGAGCACTAGTCACGATATCAAGTTTTTTGTATACGGTTTTAGTCATGTGATCCAAAATTAATCTTTCTCCACTTACTCCATAAGTATGGAAATCAGGATAGTTCGTGATAAAACCTCTAACAACTTTCCTTCCTTCATCATCTCTTGCAATTTCAGCAGTACTCCAAAATCTTTTAATGAGACGAGCATATATAACTGGTTGAGCACACATGGCATATATATACTTTGTTCTCAATAGAAATCTTATCATCTCTTCATAACCAACAGCTTCACCAACATCCTCATTAAGAAAGGCTGCTATGTTATGCTTTGGCTCAAATTTAAGATCTGCCATCTGTATACATAGAACAAAATATTAATCACATTTGAATTTTCAAATTTCAATCATATTATGTGTTATCAATTTTGAACCAATAACATTTAAAAATTTTTTTAACTGTTTTGTACAACCCATTACATGAACAGAGTATGCACTGGTTACAATTTTGATTCAACATAATTTATGATTAAATCAATTAATGAACCATGAAACATGAAAATTGATTGAATTTCAATTGAATTAGCAAATTTTAAATTTTAAAACCTAATATTTTACACTTAAAATGTGTAAGTGTTGAATACACTCTACCATGAGCAGAGCACAATCATGTTTAAGTTCTAATGATTTAAAGTATAGTAAAACAATTAAAATCATCCCAATATCAGTTGAATAGATGAATTTTGATGATTAACACAACAATTTTGATAAAAAATTATGAACTGACTGTTCATTTTTGTTCTTTAAACACCGACTGATGAACAATGAATCATCAAGAACACATTTTGATGAAATTGAGATTTGATTCTCATAATCTGTTTGAAATCATGTTATAACAATCATTTGATGTTCAATTTTAGTTATTATAAAACATTTAAATCATAGATTTCAAATTTTCTTAACACCTAGGGTTCGAACGCCTCAATAGAGTTCAAACGCCCAATCAAAGTTTGAATTAGGTATTGAAATCAGATGTTTTAAGATCAACATGATGTTTTGATTCAATGAATAAACCTATATATCACAAGGATTAACAGGTAACAATCGAATGTTGTGTGAATGAATGTATCGGGTGTGAGAATGTGTGAATCAGAGTGTTTGAGTTTGTGAATGAATGAATGAGAACAACAAGTGTTGAATATATATAAGTGTAAAAATTCTTAGGCGCATGAGCACTGTGAAGGTACATGTGACTAGATTTCACACTAAATTTTCAGACGCATTAGCACTGTGAAGGCACATGAGACTAAGTTTCACACTAAATTTTCAGACGTTTGAGCACTGTTCAGGTGCATGAGACTTGATGAAACACCTAACACTTAGAGTAATCATCACCTTCAAACGTCTAACCACTTGGAAAGTCTGAAACTGTTCAGGCGCATGAGCATAAGTTGATACGCCCAACACTTAACCTTTTTCAGCAACATGACAACTGTTTAGGCGCATGTACGGAACAAAACGCTTAACACTTAACCATTTTCAGCAACATGAGAACTGTTTAGGCTCATGTACTGAACAAAACGCTCAACACCTGTACAAATTCCTGAAATTCATCATACTCCTGATTTGGACTTATGTGCACTATTTAGGCGCATGAGAAACCTTCCATGAGTCTGACACTTGAAATTTTCACAATATCCATCTGAACACTATTTATGCACATTAGTACGGTTCATGCACATTGTCTCAACACTTAGTCAAATTTTGACTATCACCCAAAATTTACATTAATTACCCTAAATTTAACGATCAAATTGTTTATATTTAAAATCGCCACACATCATTTGAAACTCATATTTTCATATTTAAACATGAATTTTCAATTCAAACACCAACCAAGCACATTTTGAAAAATACTTTGAATCAATGTTTTAATTTTTCAAAACACTTTCCCGTCATTTTAGTCTCTATTTTGAAACTTTACCACACAAATAGTCTTGTTTTGTTTGCAAGAAGCTTTTCCACTTATTTTGAAATCTTTTTAGATTCATTTTTACATCATATCAAACACATACATGCTTGAATTTCAGCTTCATCATTTCCATCAAAGCACTTAATGTTTTATTTATTTTTCACATTTGACACTTTTCATTAATTTTCTCTTTTACAGTTTTTACTCCCCCTAAACTTTTAAGTTCACAAACTTAGAAGTTTCTTTTATTTTGTAAGTAGAGCAAATTAATCATTATCAACAGGCTTGAACACCGAAAATCATGCAAAAATCAAAATTAAAGCAGAAGAAAAATCTACTATACACAATTAAATCACATGCCTGCTGTGAGATCATATCAGTTAAGATCCGCATATTAAAATAAAATAAAATGGTGGATAGTCATAGATAGTGATTAAATCCTATTCAAGTGTGTTCCAGGTCAGCGTTCCTGCAGCAGAGGAGACACGAGATCTAAGGACAGAAAATGAGTGCTTTTGGCAATATAATCAACACAATTATTTTTTCAATTCTTGGATTGATTAAGGTACGATTAGATATGACATTATGTAAGTCACACTTAGACTTAGAGAGCTCAACTCTCGTCAAGATATGCAAGAAAGCACTTTTCTCAAGTTGTTAACCTGACATATACTTATAACCAGATCTCATGTTTAGGTTTTGCACATTGACATCTTTTGCATCAAGTGAGAATATCCAAGTCTGTAATGACTTACAACAAAGGATATCTCGTCACTTCAGGCCTATGATGACTCATAATAGAGAAGTAAATAGATGCTTTAAATAATTAGAGCTCAATGGTTATTCATATCGCCACCAGGTGTGAATTTATGACTTTACAAGCAATCAATTTGAGAAGTCAACACTACTCATTGGTACTAAAATAGACAAACATGAATGCATGATTGATTTAGTTTAATCATAAAAATTTACTTTTTCAGTTAATTGCATGAGCTTACCTGCACATCATATCTGATCATGTTAGACTTTAGTAGTGAATAAAGTATGCAACTGATCAGAACTAATATATCTATCATTTCTCATAAATTACAACGACAGATTCAGTCCTAGATAATTAACTAACAAGAAAAACTCTATTTTTGTGGGTTTTTGTTTTATATTTTTCTCTTTTGATTTTTCAATTTTCTATTTTTTTATCTGCTTTTTCATTTTCTATTTAACATGCACACACAATATATACAATCAGGCAGGTAACTTTGACAGTTTTCTCTATAAATCTTCTTATTCAGCTAAGGGAGGGTTCTTATCATTTTTAAGATTCAAACAACTCAATTACTCAAAACCAGTTTTAAACATGGTTAATAAGTCCAATTGACTCAACCAAATACTCAATACAACTTGGTAAAATGGCTTTTGTAAATAGGTCAGCCAACTGTTTTTCAGTTATAATTTGAATCAAAATGATTAAACCTTTTTCAGAGTTATCTCTGAGAAAATGATATCGAATTTTGATATGCTTTGTTTTTGAGTGTTGAACAGCATTAGCTATAATAAACATAGCAGCAGTTTTATCAATGTAAATAGGAGTTTTAACAAAATTGAACCCGATATGCAGCAGTTGGTTTTGTAACCAAAGGATTTGAGAACATCCCGCTGAAGCAGCTATGTTCTCAGCTTTTGCGGATGAAACGGAGACATTTGTTTGTTTCTTAAATTGCCACGAGACTAATCTGGGACCTAAAAACTGGCAACCACCCGTCGTTGATTTACGATCTTGGCAACATCCTCGATAATCACTATCTGTATATCCATGTAACTCAAAGTTTCCTTCATAAGGATACCATACCCCTAAAGCCGAATTTCCTTTGAGATACCTGAATATTCGTTTAACAGCGATTAGGTGAGATTCCTTCGGGTCAGATTGGTACTGGCACAAACACAAATAGCATACATTATATCAGGTCTAGATGCAGTAAGATACATCAGAGAACCAATCATAGATCTGTATAGAGTTTGGTCAACTGATTTTCCTTTCGGATCAGGTTCAATCTTGGTATGTATGTCAGCTGGAGTTCTGATGGATTGACAATCTTACAGTTCAAATTTCTTCAAGAATTTTTCAATGAATTTCTCCTGATTAATAAAAATTCCATCTGCAAACTGCTTCACTTGAAGACCAAGGAAAAAGTTAATTTCTCCCATAGAACTCATTTGGAAACGAGACTTCATGATTTCTTCAAATTCATTACACAATTTTGGACTTGTAGAACCGAATATGATATCATCAACATACACTTGAACACATAAGAGATCTCAGCATCCTTCTTTATAAACAAAGTAGGATCAATTTTCCCTCGCATGTATCCATGCTGGATCAAATGTTGTGATAATGTTTCATACTAAATTCTAGGAGCTTGATGAAGACCATACAATGCTTTACTAAGCTTGTACACACGATGAGGATATTCTGCATCTTTGAAACCTAGAGGTTGCTTGACATACACATCATCAGTGATTAGTCCATACAAGAAAGCACCTTTAACGTCCATCTAATACACCTTGAATTTCATGAATGATGCATAAGCCAGGAAGACACGAATTGATTCATGTCTTGCAACTGGAGCAAATACTTCATCATAATCTATATCTTCTTCTTGGGTGTAACCTTGTGCAACGAGTCTCGCTTTATTGCGAACAACCTTTCCCCGATCGTCTGATTTGTTTCTAAACAACCATTTTGTGCCTATGGCATTTTCTCCTTCAGGTAAATCCATAAGCTTCCACACTTCCTGTTTTGTAAGGCCCCATTCTCGGGACGCTTACAGCTAGTCAATCATTGCACATAAAACATAAAACATATATTTACATTTGCTAAAACATCGCAGCGGAATACTTAACAAACCATTTCATATATTAATGACCACTTTTGCAAGACAATACAATCATTGTTAACCATTACAAAAATGTCATTTGACATAAAATGGATGCCATCCCCAAAAAACTTGCTAAGTAGCTACCCCGTGCCATCCTCAGCAACCATCACCTGCCAGCTGGAAAATACATAAAAGTCAGCGTTGCTGAGTGAGTTCTAGTTTTATAAATAAAATACTTTTCTTTCGTTAGAACATAACCTTCGTAATCGTATGTGATCACACATCATACGTACACATTGATAATATTATTATTATCTTCATCATCGTTCAATTCTTACATTTCGTACATTCATCATTATCTTTCACTTTAATATGGATCCTGTCTCATGCAATACCCGACTCATGTCTGAAGACCGACAGTACCGGGGTACGCGACAAGGATCCCCTTCGAGTCATGAAGACTCCCTTCAAGTCACGAAGACTCCCTTCGAGTCACAAAGACTCCCTTCGAGCCACAAGGACTCCCTTCGAGCCACAAAGACTCCCTTCGAGTCACAAAGACTCCCTTTGGGTCAATCTCATGGATTAAACCCCTTACGAGTCTATTATGACACACAGTCACTCACCTCAGTCTTGCTTGCAAGACTATATTATGTTCCACTTTTCATTATTGTTATCTTTCACTTCGTACATAATACTTAACGTTCATTCATAGCCATACCACGTAAAGTCATACATCAAACATAACGTATTATAAATCATAATATGTAATAGGAACATAAAGTCAACATAACACATTCATACATAGCATCACACTAACGTCACATACCCCATCACACATCATCATAAACATCATGCATCAACAATTCACATACGTTCAACATAAAAACATAACCGACCCTCCGTGGGGCAGCGGGGGTTCGGGGGCGGCAGCCCCTGGCAGCGGGGTCCTAGGGGTAGCAGCCCCTAGTGGGGTCCAAGGGGCAACGCCCCTGGCTGGGGCCGGGCTGACCTGGAAAAATCGATCTTCCTGTTTAAACCTTTTAAATTCTTGAACATTTAAAACATACATTCGGTATGCATTTCCAGCCCCAAACAAGTTTAAAACCTTTAAAATAGGGGATCTAAAACTCACCTGAACTCAGCGAGTAGCTTCTCAATCAAGCTTTCTAAGCAAGGTTCGCACTACACAGCCTGCAGATAAGTTAACACTCAAAGGGGTTAGTTTCTGCCTAATTTCGCTGCATGATCAGCCGTTTCGCTGCTAGTTTCGCCAGCAGTTTCGCTGCCACCTTCGCTGGCAGTTTCGCTGGCATCTTCGCTGCCAGTTTCGCCCAACTTTTGTTGGAAATTCAAGTCTGCGAGACTACCTGCGAAACTATATTTTCGCAGGAAGATCCATAGTTTCGCTGGACGACTACATAATTTCGCTGGATGAACATCCAGTTTTGCAGAACGGGCTGAAATTACAAACCAACCCATTTTCGACCCAAAACTTCAATCTTATACACCTAAAACCTTGGTTCATCACCCAAGAAGCTATATCTAAGCTTCTTACATGTTTTCTTACACAAAAACATGAGTTTTGGGCGATTCTTTGCCACTTTCAAAAACCCCAAACCCTAGAATCCGGGTTTACCCTTAAAGAACTTATTAAACGATGTTTCTTACCTGGATTCTTGGTCTTTTCTTGTTGTTTGGATGCCCACAAACACCGATCTTCAATCTCTTGATCAACTGAGCCTTGAATCACCACTTTCTCTCCACTTTCTCTCTTTACACTCTCTCTCTAGAAGTTGGGTGTTGAGTTGCAAATAAGAGTGGCTCAAGCTGACTCGTTTATATATACCGGGCATTCCCGGGACCTTAAACTCGCCGAACACATAACCACGAGGTCTACTCGGTCCATAGTCCATTTCCGCTTATTTTCTTTAAATAATCCCGGCGAAGCCCATTATTATAATTGGCTCGTTACAACTTTATTCCCGGCGTTACTTGTTTGCGGAATTACAATAACTCTTCTTGCATTGCCACAATCCAACTATTGTCCTTTAATGCTTCGGTGATGTTTTTAGGAACAATTTGAGATAGAAAACATGAGTATAAGTAGAGATTTGCTTGTTCTGAATGACTTCTCGTCGTTCTCTCATTCAATGGACTGATAATCTGAGACGTAGGATGGTTCTTGTGAATACGAGACATAGTAATTTTATTTCCTTAAACATTAACATCCAGATTAGATTGGTTCAACTCAGAAAGCTGATGCAATAAGTTTGAAGTATGTGGATTGAAATTAGGAACTTGAGTCAGTGAGTTGATAAAGTAATCATGATTATCAGTAACAACTACATCATCAAAAATTGATGACATTCCAGACTCAGGTTGTATAATTTAAGGACCAACATTAGGAATAGGTTGTTAAACATTAGAATTTTCAGAAATGGGATGTTCTTGTGCTTGATGAGAGTGAGATTGATCATGAGATATAAAACAAAATACATGATCTTTAACAAATGAGAAGAATGGGTAATCTGGGCTAGAATCATCCATATCATCAGAATTAGAATCATCACTGAAAGATCCGAGATCTCCTCCTTGTTCTTTTTCTCACCTGGAGAGTCAAACTAGTTAGAATTAAATGAGTTTGACAAAGAATCTAAATCAAACAACCAAGCTAGACCATTTTGCAACTAATGGAAAAGAGTTTTCAAGAAATTTAACACTAAAAGTTTCAAGAATAACATTCATCCTAGAGTTATAAACTCTAAAGGCTTTTGAAACCGATGAATATCCAACAAAAAATCCATCATCAGATTTTGCATCAAATTTTCCTAGCTGGTCACTTGAATTTAACATCAAAACTGGACAACCAAAAGATTTAAGAAAATCTATATTAGGTTTCCTGCCAAACATCAACTCCTAAGAAGTTTTCTGTTTATCTTTCACAATCAATGTACGATTCTGTATAAAACATGCAGTGGATATGGTTTCATCCCAGAAAGTAATTGGAATCTTTGCATCTGCTAACATAGAGCATGCAGCCTCAATCAAAGTTGTGTTTTTCCTTTCAGCAACTCCATTTTGTTATGGAGTTCTAGGAGCACTGAACTGACAAGCAATACCTTATTCTGCACAAAATATGTCAACATTAAAATTTTTAAATTCAGTTCTATTATCACTTCTGATAATTTTCACCTTTTGTTCTAATTGATTTTCTACTTTAATGATGAATTCTTTTAACAATTCAGCAGTTTCAGATTTAGCATGCAAAAAGAAAACCTATGAAAATCTTGTAAAGTCATCAATGATAACTATACAATAAGATTTCTTTCCAGTACTCTGCACATTAGTTGGTCCGAATAGGTCCATGTGCAACATCTGGAGAGGCTTGGAATTTGAGTTTATCAGCTTGGGCTTATAAGACGCTCTGTGTTGCTTTCCTTTTAAACATGCTGAGAAGTGATCTGTTGTAGCAAACTTCTTTGTTGGAAGTCCTACTACATGATTTCCTACTACAAGCTTGTTCATGTTCTTGAAATTGGAATGCCCGAGACGTCTATGCCATAACTGGCTTTCGACATTTGATGCTTGAGCAATTAGGCATGTTGTTTCTGTAGATGGATCTACTTGAGACATATCTAACTTGTATACATCTTGATCACGAACAGCTTTAACAACTACCCATTCTTTACTTATCTGAAAACCTGGCTTCAAAATATAACAAAAAGAATCATTAAAAAAAAACAGAGTAAGATTTGTCACAAATTTGGGAAACACTTAAAAGATTAAAGTTCAACTGTGAACAATAGTTGACTTTATCAAAACTAATAATCCCATTGGACATTGTTCCTTCTCCTGTTATTTTACCACCTGCATCACCTCCGAATGCAACATGAGTACCATCTTTTAACTTAAAATCTTGAAGCAGGCATGGTTCCTGTCATATGCCGGCTACACCCACTATCAACATACCACGTGTTAATTGGTCTTCTTGGGCGTACCTGCATTTCAAAGAGATTTAAGTTGAGTTATCAACCCAAGCCGATATGGTCTTGGGCTTGCCAAATTTATCAACAATGGTAAACTGTTTGAAATGAAGCTTATTCAAATCAGGCTTCTATTGCTGTTTAAATTTACCAATTTCGTTTCTGAAAAATTTTTGATTATCTTTGATTTGCATAGTCCGTAAAGCATGGTAACGTTTTTCAAGATCACAGTTTAGGTAATTCTAACAATCAGAAGAAACATTTTTAGAAAACCAACACTTTGATTTCTTTGAAATTATGGATTTACATATCCATTCCTTGGCGAGTTCCTTCGGAAGTAGCAATTCTTAGTTTTGTGAGTTCTTTCATCCTAAATGGTACAATACTTGTTAAAATAACAATCAGCTGTTGAATGTTTTTTCATATCACAAATGTGACAATACCTGTTAGAGAAACATTCATCAGTCTTATGATTGTACATATCATATATATCATAGTATCTTTGTTGAAATTTAAACAACTGTTGATTAACTTTTGATGTGGAAGCCACATTTGATCCTTGTTTTGATTTAGGAGTTGCAAAGTTAATCCGTTGTTTTTGATTTGAGAGTTTGTTCTTTTAAAATATGGGTTTTGACTTTTGTTCATTAACACCATTCCTAGACACCTTAGATACAAATCTTTTATTAACAGCGAAAGACTTTGGAACTGAACCTGTTTTTAGATCAGAGTTATATTTGTTCCTTGAGTTTGGTTTGATTTCAAGAATTATGTTCATATCAAAAGTACCCGCAGACACAAACTTCACTGGTTTAAACTAATTAGATTGACTTGTTCTCTGATTTTGATTGTTTTGATTTTTATTCTGAGAGGATTTAGTTTTAGAATTTTTCCTTCTCCTTCTCTGGTTTCTTGATCTTGATGAATGCTGCTTGCTTTGCGATTGACCATCTTCAGTAGAAGACTCTTTTGTATTTTCTTTATCTTTTTGTTCTTTCTGCCATTTGATGAAGTCTGGATTGTTTAATCCGTAAGAAAACGAATCTTTAGATGTTACTTCATCTTGTTTTACTTTCTCTTTAATCTTTGAGTTTTGTTTATCGTTATTTACAGTTACTTCTTCAACAACATACTCTTTGGGAACAAACATTTCTTATTCTTGGTCGTGGTTCGTAAGATTTAACTTTCACTGGATGACCATTTTTAATCTTTTCAGAATCTTGTTCCTCAAATATCTCACATTTGTTTTCTATTCATCACTTTCAGAATTTTTTTTCTTATTTTGAAAGGCTTTTAGCTTAGCTTTGTTTCAGGTGAATGATCATGTGTGTTAAAGTTTTCTGGTAAAGTATTTGTGATAGATTCAGGCATGGGCTCATGTGTAAACCTAGACCTGTTTTGTTTTATCTTTCCTCTCACTTACCAACTATTCTACAATTGTTATAGAACTTTTAACTTTAGCTAGATCAACCTGTGTTGTAGCATGAGCTATTTTTTCTTCTTCTATATTTTTAGTCATCTCCTCAAGTTGTTTTTTAACAAGTTCAAGTTCTTGTAGAGTTTTATTCCATGAGATTTGTAGAGATAAAATCTTTTCATCAGAGACTTTGTGATAGTTTTATAGTTTGTTGTGCATTACTTTTTCTTGTTTAAGTTTGTCACAGATTTTAAATGAATATGTTCTGTAATGCTCAACTTGATCAAAACATGCTTTTGTGGACATTTCTCTCTAACTTCAATAGGAATTTCAGGATAACTTGAAGAAGAAGTCTCAAAATCAGATGATGGATGCTCAACCTATGAGTGCAACTTCTTCTGAATGCTCTTTTGAGTCAGATTTGTCACTCCAATCATAATCTTCATCATCATTTTCAAAATCCACCTCTGCCTTAGGATTATTTTCTTCAGACCAGTCTTTATTTTGAACTTCAGCAACAAGAGCTAAACTAGATGTTAGATCAACTGTGAATTATTTAGCATAAGCACTCCAGTCATAGCCATCTTTGATGCTAACAACAAGAGCTTTCTTTGGCTCTTCAGATGATTTTGATTCATCTTTAAATTCTGGCATGGAAGACTTTGATAAGGCTTTTGAAAGGTTTTATGACACTACTGTTGGTATCTTTGACTGCTAGAACCTGCTTGACCATTTCCACCTTAATTTCTAGGAGCTTTACATTCCCTTGAGAAATGACCATAACTGTTGCAGTTGAAACACCTTGACTTTGATTTATCAAAGCCAATAGATTTGTTTGCACTTGGCTTGTAATTCCTGTTAACATATGAGTGTTTTTGTGTTCTGTAAGAAATCATTACCATCTGCCAATTCAAGTCCATCTCTTCACATCATCAGGATCCATCTCAAACAAATCCTGCAAAACAAGATCTAACTGGGTTAGATGACTTCCTTGATAAGCATGAAACTTGCCATGAAAGCAGTAAAAGCAGATTTTGATTCATCATCCTATAAAAGGATATTAATAACATCTTTAACTTTGCTAGTTTTAACAGAGTTAGAAGATGAATTCTCTGTTTGAGTTTAGGAGTTTAAGTTTTAGGAGGAGACTGAGGTTGAGGTTGAGTTGTATATACAAGAGCACTCGTGTAAGAAGAATCTGTAAAGAAACCAGCTCCAACGAACAAATCACCCTCGTCTTCTGGAGAATTATAATCTTTTTCCAGAAATGCATTCTCTACTGTGTTAGCTGGTGAAGCAACGTACTTATACTGAGACATTGATGCAACTCTATCATTATTTCTAGAGCACTTATCAATTTCAACTGATTCAATTTTGGCATTCAAAAGTTCCAGATCCATCAGAAACTTTTCTGTATGCTTCAACAGAATGACTGTCTGTTTCCATGAAGATGGAAGAGCATTTAGAAGTCTGTAATTTAGATCTTTGAGATCATTTTTGATACCAGCAGTTGACATTTCAGTAGTTAATTGCACGAATCTGTTCATCATTCGATTGATTGTTTCATCAGAAAGATGCTCAAACAACTCCAATTGCCTGTTGAGTTTCTGCTTTTTGAGATCTTGTATCTCTTTACCACCTTCACAAATGATCTTCAAAGCTTTGTACATGGTGTAACCAGTTTGATAACCTTCAAGTCTAGTCAAGACTTCCAATGGTAACCCCTTGCCATCAATGAATAAGCTTTGATGTCATTCTTAACCTTCCTTAAGTCATCACCTTGTAGACCATCCTCAGGATAAGGTTCTGAAGAGTCTTTTGTATAAACAAATTCTCTGTCAGGACCATCGGATGTAATTGGGATATGTGGTCCTTTCCCTATTGAGTTTCACAAATCAGTGTCAATTGAGTTTAGTTGATGCTTCAATCTAAGAGACCAGTTTTTGAAATCAGCTCTATTTTTGAGCTTGGGAACCCTGTTCTCAGAATCTTCAGACTTAACTATTTTGTATTTTTTTGAATTAATGAAAATGACTTTATTTTGTTGTTTTTAAATTTTAAAAAGAAACTATGAAATGAAAATATTTTGGATTTTTAGTTTTTAAAAAAATTTCTAAGTGTTTACTGATAAGTATGAATGCTGATGCGCCTGAAATTTCTGAAATGCCTGGCTTTGAACAAGAAATGTCTAAGGGAATGCCTTGGATGAATTCTGAAATGCCCAACTGATGAAACATCTGAACAGTTCTCAAACGCCCACATAGTATAGAAACGCCTGAGGTAAAAACACCGAAACAATTCTCAAGCGTCTAGAATTGCTAAGTTTCAACAAAGTATCAAAGCAACCAAACAGTCTCAATGCGTCCAAATAGTTGCAAAATGGCTGTTCTGAAAACACCTTAACAGTGATGAAATGCCTAAACAGTTGCAAAGCGTCTGATCACTTAGCAATTTAAGTAGTTTTTCACAACTCAAGCGCCAAATTCATCATCTTCAACAGACTCAGATCTTATGAAAATCTTCAAAACTTGTTCAATTGATCTAAAAACATCCAACTAGGTAGTATATAGATTGATTAACAATCTTCAATCAACTTTTTGATTAAAAAACAACAAATCTGTTTTCTGATCGAATTACAGTCTAAAAATGAAGAACACAGTTCGAACACAAATCTGATAAATTCTCAGATTTGAACGAATTAAACACCAAATTGTGATTCAAATTATGTTTCTATGGATGAAATACAATAGAAATCAACAATTAATCGATCAAATTGCAATCAACATAGATTCCAAGTGATTCAAAGAGCTCAATAATGCCGATAAGCTCTGATCATTGAACTGAAAGCTCTGATACCATTTGATAGGTTCAAAATGGATCAATCTGTGATGATATCATAATGCAATGATCAATTCAAACACAAAGTAATCAAACACAAGCAATTACTTCAAATATTCATAGATTTCATTGATAGCAAATGCTTAGGATACAATGTGTAAGAGTAAGTTACAGTTGTTCAATCTGTTGTTAGGTCTAGATCCTTTGTATAGGTTTAGATGAAAAACCAACTCTTGTAATAACTTATTGTAATTCTCTTTTGATAACATAATGTATTGTATGAATTATATGTTAACCCATATTATTGTGTGTTGGTTTATGTGTCATTGCAGGAAACATCAGACTTGGTAAATTTGGAAAATTGACCAAGTGCTAGAACAACTATGGATGAACAATTTTGTTCTTCTGTAGTTGTTCTCCGGAGCATAACTAAAGTCTGTGCTTCCGTAGATGTCCTACGGAAGAACAACAACTGCTGTACAAGTCTAAAGATCAAGTGGAGCTACTGAAGGAGAGCTTACTGCTGAAGAAGTACAAGAACTCCTGCGAAAGCACAACCACTGAAGAACAAATGTTGAAGACCAAATGTTGCTGCGGAAGACCAATTGTTACTGAAGAAGAACTTCCTATGGAACACAAATTACTACGGAAGATCAAAAAGTCAACAAGTAAACATGTCAAAGCAACATCAACAAATCAATGACGACAGAAGATATTGAAGTCAAGCAAATATTCCACGTCACATCAATAACATTGTTTTTGTGATTTACAATTTCCAATGTAAATTATGAACTCCTATGCCGGTAAACAAGGTAAGGATGCACACATACAGAAACATAATAGCGAAACAGAATGGTGAGATATTAGCAAGAAAATAGAACAGAATAGAGAGAGATTGAGAGATATCGATACTCAAATAGGTGTATATATTGATAGAAATGATATCAATCAAGGATAACTCAAGAAAAATAGCAATACAATAAGAACACAGAAAAACAACAATATAGCATCAAGAGCATCAACATCAATTGTAATTGGTTCATTGTGAATGAAAAGCAATTGAAAATCATCTTTGTGTTACATTATTAAATTGTGTTTTCAAGTTTTTTTATTTTGTTCATCGATTTCAATTTATAAACAATCCATTAAACAACAAGTATTGATAGTTCCGCAATCATTACTTGTTAAAATCAAATTGATAATTCCTGCATTGATCCTTGGATTCACAGGTGGTATCAGAGCCAAGTGCTCATTGATCTAGATTAATTGATCTATCAGTTTGATTTGTTTAATTGGTGTTTATTTTAAACAGGTTTGTTAATTTTTTTGTTAATTAGCATACTTAATCAACATGAGCAATTTAGTGGTTGGTGCTTATCAACCTCCAAAGTTGGAGAACAAATCTGATTTCAAAACATGGAAAATCAGATTCAGGAATCATGTTAATTATACAGATTCTGACTTATGGGTGTCTATCACTGAAGGTCCTTATATTCCACCTGCTTTAGGACCTGATTACAAAGATAATAATCAGCCCATAAGTCTGAAAAATTTGTCACCTGATGATGCTAAGAAAGTCAAAGTCGACATTAAGGCCTATAGTATGCTTACTATGGCTTTACCTGAAGACCTATTGATCAGGTGTGAAGTATACAAAACTACTAACTCATTATGGAAAATTCTTCACACTTTGTGTGAGGGAAGTGATGAGACTAGAAGTATCAGGAAGGATACCCTGCATTCACAATATGAAACATTCTATCATATTCAGGGTGAATCCGTCCCTCAACAACTCCACAGGTTTATGCAACTTGTTACAGAGATGAATATCTTTGAACTGAAGTATAGCAATGAGGAGTTAAATAAAAGATGCTTCATTCATTACCAGAAAGCTGGACCCACACTGTGTCTATGTTCAAGAATACTCTTGATCTGAAGTCAATTGGGTTAGAAACTCTGGTTGGAAAAGTAGAAGCTTTGGAGTTGGACGAGAAAACCAGAAACAAGAGTCTTAAAGCACCTATAGCACCATACCAATTCAAAGAATCTAAGGGTGTTGGAAGTGCCTTTATCTCTAATGATGATGAAGGTAACTCTTGTGCTAAGAGTGGCATTGAAGAGGAAACCGGCTTCTATGCTGCCAAGCCCTCTAAATTGAACTCTCAAAACAATCAAAACAGAAAAGCAAAAGGAAAGGCTGATGACTCCAAAACCAATAAAACCAACAATCAAACAGAACCAATCACTATGGTTCTGGAATCAGAAGAACAGAAGGCAGCCTTTGCAGCCTTCAGCTCAAGCTTTCAAGCTTACTTGGGAAGTACCTTGACTCCTACCTACTTCTATCAGCAAGACCTTGAAGAACTTCATCCTGATGAAGTGGAAGAGATGGATCTACAATGGCAATTGGCCATGATTGCTTACAGGGCCAAGATGTACATGAGAAGGAACAAAGGACTATCTATTGCAGGAAGAACAAAAAAGATTGGCGTTGACAAATCAAAAGTGAGGTGTTACAAATGCAATTTGTATGGACGCTTCTCAAGGGAATGCAACAGCAATCAACAATCTACAACAGACAGAAGACAAGCAAATTAGAGAAGCTTCAAGCAACCTCAGCTAACACACTCATCCCCACCGGCCACAGGTTCTTCAACAGGTACTAGTAACTCTAAAGAAACTGGTTTGATTATTTTACAGGATGGAACTTGTAATTGGAGCATGTATGAGAAGGAAGTACTAGAAGAAAATCAGGCTTTGATGGATAATATGGAAAACAAAGTTCCTCTAATGGCCAGAGAGGTAAGAGAAAGGTTATGCTCTTCCTTATGTGCTGATAAGGTTGAAAGATATAGGGTTCATGCTCAACAATTGGCTGATAAAGTCAAAGAAACTATGCTTTTAAATGAATCTCATGTAAGAGAACATAAACTTTATCAGGTCAAAATCAATTCAATACAAAAGGATTTAGACAAACTTCTGTCTAAAAATTATAATCTAAAAGCACAAGTTGAGCATTTGACCACATCCTTAACAAAGTCCATGTCAGATCATGAATCTACTAAAGTGAAACTTCAAAAATTTCAACTATCATCACAGCAGTATGAGAAACTGTTAAACTCTCATATTGAATCAAAGAATAGGTCTGGGTTGGGTTTTCATGCTGTTGCACCACCAGTTAATGATAACTACACCACCCTACCTGATTTAATGACAAATAGTTTATCAAATCATTTTGTATCTAGTACCAAAAGTGAATCAAAAGATGAAAATAATAAAAAGGTAAGTGGTGAAGATACAAAAAAGTGAAACTAATTCATCTGAATCAGAATTTTCAAAACAAAATGAATCAGAATTTGACTTTGATAACTGTGATGATTTGGATGAAGTTGATGAGCCTAATGAACAAGAAAGTGCTGGTTTGGGTAAGGGTAAAAATGCAATATAAAGTACTTGATGAAATCAAGCTACCTTATCCCCCAAAATAAAGAAATTTGTTGAAGACCATCTACACAAGAATTGGTCAGCTAAATGAAGGGATTCAGGAGCTCAACAAAAAGCATAACAGTCAACTAGCAACAAGAACTATGGAGGAAGAATAGAAAAACACTTCAGCAGAACACCCGCGGAAGAAGAAGATAGGTCCTCACACATCCGTAGAAAAGCAAAAGGAAAATGTTCCAAAGTCAACATCCATAGAAGATCTATGAAAGAAGAAAAAACAGTCTTTCGTAGAAAATCTGCGGAAGAAGAAATCATCAGAACCGAAACAGTCATCCGTAGAAGATCTACGGAAGAAGAAATCACCTGCTAATTCAACTACTAACCAGAAAGGTAAACAACAAAAAGAAGATCTTTCAGCTGCTAAGTCTGAAAAAGAATTGAAGCTGCAAAAAAAGACATTGATGAAGAAACAGAAAAAGATAGAAGCTGACTCTGATAGTGAAGCTGATGAGATGTATTGCAAATGGTATGATATGCATAATCACAGCACAGAAGAATGCTACTTCAGCAGCTATTGCTCCATATGCAACATGAACAATCATATGACTTCTGATTGTTACTTCAACAAGTATTGTGCCATATGCAACAAGAATAATCATTCTACTCAAGAATGCTTCTTCAACAAAAAGGACAAAACAAAGATTCCTAAGAAGCAAAAAGTTTAGATTCCTGAATCAGATTCACAATCTTTTGAGAATGATGAATCAAAAGTCCAAAAGCAAAAGAAGAAGCAACTAAAGAAGAAAATCTCAAAGACAAAGCCAACATCTGCTGATGACCAAGCAAAGAAGAAGAAGGAGAAGCAATAATATCAAAGCAAGACTCCTCACAAGAAGGTAGTGTTGCAGGAAGATGAAGCCTTCTTTGATCACTTTGAAAAGGGTAATCATGTACCTTAATCAAAAACAAAAGATGCTAAAACTTTTTCTAACAAAACATCATCTTCAAGTTTGAAGAACAAGGTACTCAAAGAAGAAGTGACAGAAGAAGTAACTGTGAATCAAGATCAAAGTGCATCAAGTTCTTCTTCAAAAAAATCATCCTCAACCCAAACAGAACATAATGAATAAATTGGGGCTAAAAACAATCTTGAGACATCTAGGCTTATTCATGATAGAATAACTATTCTAGATAATAATGTCAAGCCCAAGACCATTAAGGCTTGGGCTCCACTTTCTAATTGATTTCATTATTTTTGTAGGAACATCCATGAAGGACTGATAACAAGTGGTATGTTGACAGTGGTTGTTCCAGGCATATGACAGGAAACTGTTCTCTCCTCCTTGACTTCAAACATAAAAATGCTTCATATGTAGCATTTGGTGGGGATAATAAGGGAGGTAAAATTGTTGGTGAAGGAATGGTAACAAATGGAGTACTCAAGTTTGAGAAAGTTAATTTTTGTGAAAATTTACAATACAATTTACTCAGTGTATCTCAAATTTGTGATCAAAATTATACCACCTTATTTGATAACTCTTTCTGTTACATTCTCAAGCCAGGTTTTCAAGTTCTAGCAGATTGGATCCTTCTTAAAGCACCAAGAAAAGGAAACACTTATGTTTTGGATATGAATAACACATCTATGATAAGCAATGAAACCTTCCTGATCTCTAAGTCATCAGAAGATGAATCACTACTGTGGCATAGAAGGATGGTTCATTCCAACATGAAGAACATGAATAAGTTGGTCAAACATAACTTAGTCATTGGCCTTCCTAATAAAGAATTTTATTGTTCTAATCATTGTTTATCATGTTATAAAGGGAAACAACATAGGGTGTCACATAAGTCCTAAACAATCAACACAAACACAACACCACTCAAACTGCTACGCATGGATCTTTTTGGTCCAACCAATGTGTTAAGCATTGGTAAAAGGCAATATTGTTTGGTGATTGTTGATGATTTCACTAGATTCACATGGGTCTTTTTCTTAAAACATAAAAGTGAAACATCAGAAACATTAATGGAGTTTATCACTAAGATTGAAAACCAACTTGATTTAAAGATCAAAATGTTAAGTGATAATGGAACTGAATTTGTTAATCATGTTTTAGATATATATGCATTAACAAATTCATTTAACTCTGGTTATTTGAATGTTGCAGGTCTTATGGATACATGTTATCCTTATATACCTCCAAATTTAGGTGAAGTGTCATTGTCAGCTGAACCTCCACGATTACCCCAGACACATACTTCAAGTGTTGCTGATCCAGGCCCTTCATCTAAAACAATCAATGAAAACATTGATGGACATGGAAATTGAACTTCAGCAGAAGTTAACAATGCATCTGTAGAAGATCTTTCTACATCCGTAGATGTTCCATCTTCTTCTGGACATGATTCATTGCCTTCAACTGAAGTTTGAAATTCATCAGGAAACATTCCAACAACATTCAAGTTTACAGATTAATAAACTACAACATCTGTAGTTTGTCCTGTAGCTACTACGAAAGCTGTACCCACATCTACAAAACCACAAAATCATGAAGATGGAGTTCATTTAGCATCAGAAGGCCTAAATAATGAGAATTATGATCACTTTCTCAATTCCCCATTTCAGCTGGATCCATCTCCATCAACCAACATTACCAACTTGGAATCATCCATTCTAGTTGAATCAGTACCAACAACAAGAATTCATAGCTATTATCACATCGGACTAGACCTCTCATCCTTTCAGAGTTAAGATGATCTTCCTTCAACGCCTCATCTTGAAACTCCTTGACCTTCTTCATCACATCGGAGGTCAAAATCAATTGGTAAGCCTTCACCCGAATTGGTTCAGGCCTCTCCTTTCGGCTAAAGGCATCCGCCACACGTTGGCTTTGCCCGGATGGTAATGGATTTCACTATCATTATCCATTATCAGTTCCAACCATCTCCTTTGCCTCATGTTCAAATCCTTAGAGAAGTCTTGGATGAATCTCCTATAATAGCCCGCCAACCCCAAGAAACTACGGATCACGGACGGCGTCCTTGGAGACTTCCATTGCATCACAGCTTCCACTTTTGCCGGGTCTACCATAATCCCCTCGGGATTCACCACGTGACCCAAAAACTAAACCTCGCGTAACCAGAACGCGCACTTAGAGAACTTAGCATACAACTTCTCCCTTCTCAACGCCTCTAATACCTCTCGAATGTGACCGGCATGTTCCACCTCGCTCTTCGAATAAATCAAGATATCATCGATGAACACAATCACTGATTTATCCAACATCGGCCGACACACTCGATTCATCAGATCCATAAAAGCAACTGGCGCGTTGGTTAAACCGAAAAACATAACGAGGAACTCGTAGTGTCCATAACGCATACGAAAACCTGTTTTAGGAATATCCTGCTCCTTCACCTTCAACTGATGGTAACCATATTGGAGATCTATTTTCGAAAACCAACTGGCACCTTGGAGTTGATCAAACAGGTCATCAATCCTCGTCAATGGATACCGATTCTTCACCGTCAACTTGTTCAGCTCGCGGTAGTCAATACGCATCCTCATACTACCGTCCTTCTTCTTTACAAACAAAAACGGGGCACCCCATGGAGAGATACTTGGTCTAATGAACCCCTTATCAAGCAACTCTTGTAGTTGCTCCATAAATTCCTTCAGCTCAGAAGGGGCTAACCGATACGGTGCCTTAGCAACAGGTTGGGCACCGAGTATCAGGTCGATCTGAAACTCAATCTCACGGTCCGGCGGTACTCCTGGTAAATCTTCTGGGAACACGTATGGGAAGTCACACACAACCAGTACATCGGACAATTGTGGTGTTGGCGTATCAACATCTTTTACGTAGGCCAAGTAGGCACTACATCCAAGCCTCATACACTTTCTCGCCACCGCCATTGAAATCGCCTTGGGAATCGTAGTAACTCGATCACCGTAAATCGTCACCGAACTCCCGTCAGGCGCTGTCAGTCCAATCATCTTCTTGCGACATACGATATTCGCCTCGTAGGCCGCTAACCAGCCCATTCCCAGGACTACATCGAAACCGCCTAAGGTCACCACGAATGGTCTAACAGGAAATTTATGATCTTCTACTTTTATGACACAGCCTTCCATCATCTCAGAAATCCTGGTAGACTTACCTATGGCAGTTTCTACATCAAAGGGCTCGTCAATACTCCTACTCCTTAAAGGCAACTTAGCACAAAAGGCAGCAGAAATGAAGCTCTTACTAGCACCGGAATCAAATAACACGGAGGCAAGAGTTTGGTTTACTAGGAACGTACCTGACACAACATCGGGGTCCGTCCTAGCCTCCTCCTGGGTCATCGTGAATGCTCTGGTGCTTGCTTTCTGCCCTTTGGTTTCGGTCGTCTTCTTCACTCCGGAAGACGACCGGAACCCTCAGCCCTTGGCTTCTTGCATTCCCTGCTCATGTGACCCTCTCCATTACAGTTAAAACATCTGGCCATATGACAATCCTTTGCTATATGCCCTGTACTCCCACACAGGAAGCATACATTCAATCCCCGCCTACATTCTTCAAAATGCTCCTTTCCATATTTGCCACACCTCTTCGACCCCGCACCAGATGTGACCACACGGCGGTCATCCACCCGTGCACGCTTGTTGTTTGTCGTGGCACCACCCCCACCAAACCTCTTCCTATTCCAGTTCCGGTCACCACTACCTTTCTTACTCACCTCAGCCACCACCACTTCCCTTTCAGCATACAGCCTCCCTGCCAGATCAACCATCGACCTGAACGTACTTGGCCGAACAGCGATCATATGCCTGCGAATATCCGCTGGCAAGCCCTGAATATACCTCTTGATCTTTCGCGACAGAGGTGTCACCTGATCCGGCACCGGTCGTTCCATCTCGTTAAACTTGGTGGTGTATTGCTGACGCGTCATGGTTCCCGCCTCCAGCTATAGGAACTCCCTCTCAACCTTGTCGAGCTCTCGGTGAGGACAAAACTCCTCGATCACCAGTTTCTTCAACTCATTCCACCTCATCCTGCCAATCTCTCTACTACCCTCGGCCTGGACAATATTGTCCCACCAACATAGGGCCGAATCCACAAATGAGTGGGTGGCGAACTTCACCTTCTGATCTTCCCGGCACTCGCTGATATCTAGAATAGCTTCCATCTCTCTCACCCGCCGGTGAGCAGCAGCCGCAGTGCCATTTCCGTCAAAAGTCGGGGGCTAGCATCTTTGAAATGCCCCATAGTTACAGCCTCATGCTATCTCCTGCACAGGCTCTTCTCCTTCTTCTTCACTGGAGACAACCGTCTCAGTCTCCGGTTGCTCCCTTTCCTCTGCTGGTCTCCTCCTTTCCTTCCTCTCTCCTTCTCGTACAGCCTTAATCACTTCGGTCACCATAGACGGTAGAATCGTCTGCATGACCTGGTGAACCTCTTCCACCACCGCCTCCTTCACTGAGGCCCTTAAATTGGCACTCTTATCACCACCCTCCGGATGAGGGGTCTCGGGCTCTTCATGAGCCACCTCTTCAGCCCTAGGCCTTCCTCTCGTGACACGTGGTCCAGCACCACGTCCACCACGACCTCCACCTCGAGAAGCCTTCGAGGATCTACCACCGGCCATCCTCTAATACGCTATAAGATTCAAACACCAACACGGTCATTCAAGGTAACAACTCAGTTTATGTCAAGTATAGTAAGTCCCTAATTACAGTGGCTAGTTGTGATTAGCCACTTACTTTACTCTTCATACCCCAAGCATTTTTGATCCTGACTTCATCAGTATCTAAATCTACTAAGAAGCACATAAATCACATAACATGCGCATGTAATACTGGTTAACATTAAGAAATACCTGATGGAACGCAGCTACTCGGACTGGCATCCTTTCCCTTTGTCCCATTCTCATTTTAAGTTTAGGTTTCTTTTGAAAATATTTACCCGTTTCACTTAAACTTTGTCTCTGATACCAACTTGTAAGGCCCCGTTCCCGGAACGCTTACAGCTGGTCAATCATTGCACACAAAGCACAAAACATACATTAACTTTACCAAAATATTGCAGCAGAATTCTTTTAAACAAACCATTTTATTATAATTACTTTTGCAAAATAATACATTTCAGTTAACTGTTACAAAATATCACTTGTTGCATTATATCACAAAAACATTATAATTCAAACCACGGTTGCCATCCAAAAATGCCAAGTAGCTGCCCCATGCCATCCTCAGCAACGTTACCTGCCAACTAGAAATTACATAAAAGTCAGCGTTGCTGAGTGAGTTCGAGTTTTATAAATAAAATACTTTTCTTTCGATTAAAACCGCACTTTACTTTCGTAAGCGATCGTACATCATACGTACAATTAGATAATCTCATTATTATCTTTCATCATAGTCAACTTACATTCATTCATTCTCTTTCTTAACGTATATTTCATTCGATCATTATTACTTTCACTTCTCTATGCTCCAGGCTAATGCCTCGAGCTATACCCCAAACATCATGCACAAGGCGGGTACTGGGCTGAAGACTATAAATAGACTTCAAACATCATGCCCGAGGCGGGCCCAGCATCGGGGTATCATCATTTGGACCAATGCCATGTGCTATACCCCAAACATCATGCACAAGGCGGGTACTGGGCCGAAGACTATAAATAGACTTCAAACATCATGCACAAGGCGGGCCCAGCACCGGGATAAGCGACAATGGTCCCGTACGTATGGTCAGTCACAAAGTCTAGACCCCAGTGTGCAACCTTCTAGGGTAGCTAACCCGCACACCGTTGAGCTAACACCCTTCATTGGGTGTGAACCTCCTTACAGTGCTTGCAAGACTTTCTTACTTCCGATCGTTCATTAATGCATGCATTCATTCTTACTTCTCTTTAGTTATCTTTCACTTTCGTTAAGTACTACTTTACATAAGCATAATCATATGTCACACCACGTAAGGTCACGACATAAACATAACATGGAACAACATCATCACAATAGCATACAAAGCATGCAAATCGTAAACAAACACAGTTCCCCATAAAACCTCCTTTCTTAACACTTAAGCTCTACATCCTAAAATCTCAAAAAATTCTATCCCCTTAAAGAAATGCGGTTGAGCAAACAAATGCGGATGAACAGACAAATGCGGATGAATAAACAAATGCGGATGAGTAACCAAATGCGAATGAACAACTCAGCAAATATTCTAAGTGTCCCAAAGAAATGCGCATGAACACTGTAGCGAATGCGCATGCATAAAGCACATGAAAGTTTTCAGAAAATATTCCGTCCAATGAAGTGCGCATGAACCAAATGCGGATGACCGAAGCAAATGCGCATTGACAAAACAAATGCGGATGAACATACAACAAATGCGGATGAACACTTAGCAAATGCGGGTGAACAAAATAGTCGATGTTCATCAAAATGCGGATGAAGACTTAACTAATGCGGATGAACAACACTTATGCAAATATTCAAACTTAATGTGGATGATCTAATAACCTGAAACCGCATCATACACTATAATCAGTTCCCAATCCTCATTCTTATACATTCATCGCACCGATCTATCATGCTAATCTCTTAGAACAAGCATACAACCATATAAACGGAGCAAAACATGCAGGCCCTAACACACCCACTAAAAGAACAGGGCCAAACTTACGGTACAAAATACTGGACATATTTAAAAGTTAGTTGCATGCAATTCCAGCCCCAAAACAGGTTTAAAACATAGAAACCGGGGATCTAGAACTCACCTTAGCAGCCTTCGAGTATGACTTCCTTCAAACCCGTTTGCAAATGAGTTCAAACACCTAAAACCCACCAAATCACACCACCCGATCACACAAACAAACACACATAAGCAGACAACCGAGGCATAGGCCGGCCAAGAACAACTTAAAAAGGTGAATTCTTACCTTGAATTCGAATTCTTCTTCTTCCTTCTCTCTAAAACTGAAGCTCTTCTCTGCTTTCTCTCTCTACAATCCGGTAAAAAGAAAATATGCAGAAAGGTGTGGGCGGCCATAACCTTTTGCACCCACTTTTTAATCTTTTTGTCCGTTTGACACATTTAGCCCCTCAACTTAGGTTAAATTGTGTTTTCTTTCTTTTTCTGCACGTTTATACTTTCTTTCTCGTCTTTTAAAAATTTTCCGGGTGTTACAAGTCCACCCCCCTTATATCGGTTTCGTCCCCGAAACCTGTTATTCCTCAAACAAATATGGGTAATGCTGCCTCATCTCTTCTTCAGTCTCCCACGTAGACTCTGATCCCTTCCTGTGCTTCCACTGTACACGCACCAGGGGAACCACTTTATTCCTTAACCTCTTCTCCTTGCGATCAATGATTGCCACTGGTTGCTCCACATAATTGAGCCTTTCATCAACTTCAATATCTTCCAGTGGTACAACCATATCTTCGTCAGCTAAACACTTCTGCAGATGAGATACATGGAATGTAGGGTGAATTCCACTTAACTCATCGGGTAACTCCAACCTGTTGGCCACCTCTCCTTCTCGAGCAATGATTCGGAAAGGCCCTATGTATCTCGGGCTCAACTTGCCCCGCTTTCTAAACCGAATGATACCATTCCAAGGTGAGACTTTCAACATAACTATATCGCCCACCTAGAATTCAATCTGTCTACGTCTCTTATCGGCATATGACTTCTGCCTATCTTTGGCTGCCTTCATAAAGGCTTTGATCCTTTCAAGCTTCTCAGTGGTAGCCTCGATCACCTCAATACTTCCTAACTCCTTCTGACCAATATCACCCCAACAAATGGATGTTCTACATCTCCTACCGTATAGCATCTCATAAGGGGGCATACCAATGATGGCATGATAATGTTATTGTATGAGAACTCCGCTAACGGTAAGTGGTCATCCCAACTACCTCCAAAATCAATGACGCATGCCCGAAGCATATCCTCAAGCGTCTGAATGGTGCTCTCTGGCTGACCATCCGTCTGTGGATGATAAGCCGTGCTGATATGTAACCTCATCCCCATTGATTCATGAAATCTCTTCTAGAACTTAGATGTAAACCGAGTGTCACGATCAGAAACAATAGACACCGGATCACCATGACGAGTTACAATCTCCCTGATGAATAGATCCGCTAACTTCTCAGATGAATACATCTCTCAGATCAGTAGGAAGTGAGCACTCTTCGTCAGATGGTCGACTATCACCCATATGGCATCGTACCCCTTCACGGTACGCGGTAGCTTCGTGATAAAGTCCATGGTGATATGCTCCCACTTCCACTCGGGTATATCCAAAGGTTGGATCTTACCATATGGCTTCTGATGCTCCGCCTTCACTTGCAAGCAAGTAAGGAACTTACTCACGTACTCACTACGTCACTCTTCATACCCGGCCACCAATAATCTTTCTTCATATCCTGATACATTTTCGTGGCACCGGGATGAATGGAGTATCGAGTCTTATGAGCTTCGTCCATGATCTTCCCACGTAGATCCCCATAAAGAGGAATCCACATTCGTCCGAATCGGGTTCTAACACCGAGAGTGTTTTCACCCAATTCCGTGACGAGACCTCTCATCCTTTCAGAGTTAAGATGATCTTCCTTCAACGCCTCATCTTGAAACTCCTTGACCTTCTTCATCACATCGAAGGTCAAAATCAATTGGTAAGCCTTTATCCGGATTGGTTCATGTCAGGATCAGTGATCTAAGTTTGATCAATTAGAGTTGAATCACAACAGAATTAGAGCAAGAATTAAACAAATATAGCAAGAACACAATAAATATTCAATGGAACAGTACACGGTTATATAGAAATAGGGTTTTCTGCAAAGGGATAATAACATTCATGCACACATGCTTCGGTATGGCGGCTGCTAGGTTTTTCTAAGCTGCGCGGATTACAATTAGGTCAGCATTCCTTATATATAGGAATGTGACGTCTGCTGATGTCACTTGATAGTGACGTCTAACAGAATTATTACAAACTACTGAAAGTAAGCAAACTACTGAGAATGTTCACAACAACTGAGAACATCTCAGAGTATTCTAAGTACACGAAGAAACATAAAACTACTGAAACTACAAATACAGAAAAGAAAATACAACTACTGAAAGGAAACCATCATAACTACTGAAGAGGTCTTCTTCGGCTGTTGTGACAATCATCTGAAACTTGGTCTTCAGTCTTTGTCTTCAGCTCTTTCACTTCAGACTTTGTCTTCAGCTCTTTTAGCTTCAGACTTTGTATTCAGCTCTTGTCTTCAGACTTTGTCTTCAGCTCTTTCACTTCAGACTTTGTTATCAGCTGATGTCTTCAGCTGTTGCAGACTACTTCAGTTGTTGTAATGTCCGTGGGACTTAAAGGTTTTTCTGATCAGGCTCATTGGTTCTTTTGGTCCAACAAACTCCCCCTGAACCAATGCTACCAAAACCTTTAAGCTTATTGAGGTCCCACTTATTCTTGGCAGAAATACTCTCTTGATCAGCTTTAGAGATATCGGATAAGCACAGGCTAGGGAACAGGTTTCAGTAGATGTGAATGTCAAAGGATGGAAGGGAACTCTGTCTTGGGGAACTGGACACAGAGCCGTTATCCCAACCATGAAACCTACTTCCCATTGATGAGTCTATAAGACTCTCTGATGTAGGCCTCAAGGAGAACAAACCTTGTTCCTCCTTAGTGAGTTCTTCTGCTTCTCCTTCGAAGAATAACTCTGGGCCATAGTACTCTGATAAGTACTTTATCGTCTTTCCATTTTTCAACTCAACAGTTGTTATCTCTCTGTAAGCAAATTCATCTGGGTGAGTCCCTTCTAATAACAACTGGAGTTCATTTTTCTTGATCTCTTCAAGCCTCTTGTATAACAACCCCTTCTTGACCATTTTGTTCTCCATTAGAGTTTGAGGGGTCATCTTTGACTTGTAGGCTCTCTTGAAGTCTTCAAGTATTTCCCAGGGTGAGACTACAATGGCCAACATAATAGCAGCATCTATGGTCTTTCTCACTTGGCCATTGTATCTACTTGGTATGGATTTCTTATGAATTCTAGAACTAACCCTGGGGTCTGGCCAAATCCTTACTCTCTCCTTTTGATATTGAAAGGTATACCTGAGAGCATACAGCCTTTGAGCGTGTTTCTTCATGGCTTGTATAGATGATGACTGAGGAAACTCTTTGTCAATCATCTTCAAAAGTTGCTCATCGTGCTGTTTCTGCTGTTCTTCTTCTTCAATCTTAACTTTCACCATTTGCCTCTGAAAGTCTGGTGTTATCATTTGTTGACTTCTGGGCTCAGGTAATTTTAGAACAGCAGAGATTGGTAGACTATCTTCTTCATCATCTTCTTCTTCTTCTTCTACCATCCTCAACACCCTTCTCCTCCTTCTGGGTGCATCATTGGATGTGGTTTGAGGTGGTTTTTGGGGTAAGGGAGTTGGTTTTGAGGGTTGGGTTGATTTGGAGAGTTGTGGGGTTGGTTGTTTTTGAGAGGGAGTTTGGGAAGGCTGATATAGCATTTTTATGGTGAGTTTGGCTTTGGAAAGCTTGGCCATATCAGTTCTCTTCCCAGCACCTGCTTCGTCTAAGGCTTCTATAATCAACCCCTTATTGAATTCTTCAGAAGCACAGATTCTGGTGGTTATTGCCAGAATACTATCTCTGGTCCATGATTTAATCTCAATTAATGATCTTCCCAAGTATTTTGCAATAAACCTGATCATTATCTCCAACCTCTCCCTTTCCATCACACTATAACTGGCCCATCTTTCTTGTATCTCATTAATCTCCAGCCTTCTGATCTCAGTGTCTAATGTGGCTGTATCAAAGCCCTGTCTGAAGAGTTGATCTATTATTCTGTCCATTGATCTGCTGTGAGCTTCATCAGCTTCTTTAATCAGATCTTCCAATGATTTCTCTTCATCAGGCTTTTGAGTTTCAGCACTTTTCTTTCTCTTGTATGTGATCAGCTATTTTTCCTGTTCTTTTTCTTGTTGTTTCTCCTCTTCCACTCTCTTTCTCTTTCTTTCTTTCACTGCCTTAGACTCCCCCTTTTTGGTTCAGGGGTTTGAATGGCAGAAAGCTTCTTTTGCACAGCATCATCAACAAGTGTTTTTAGATTCGAGGAGATCCTCTCATCAATGGCTTTATGCACAATCTCATTGATGATGGGAGTGATGAGAGGTAAGGAATTTTGAAATGTAGCAACCATCTGCTCAGAGGGGTTCTGTCCCTGAGAGGTGGTGCCAACAACAGTGGCTGGTGGCTCAGTTGAGTGAAGTGGCGGAGTGTTTGGGGAACCTTCAGATGAAGGTGCCATCTGTGGGTTTATTGGGGCAGATGGACTTTGATCCTGAGACATTTTGGCAAGCAGTTCTTTGAGTCTGCTCACCTCAGCCTCAAGGATTGTGTTATGGGCTAAGACATCGTAGAAAAAGCCCAGGTCATCATCAGTTTTTGCTGAATCACCTGACCTCCTGATTGAATCAGGATGTACATGCCTTGAGTGTAGATCAGGTGTAGCATGTGCCCCTTGTTCTTGGTTCTGGGGACTTCCTGCCTCAGGACTGAGTCCTTCATCGGCAGTTGCCTCTGGTGAGGTCTTAGAGATGTTACCAACTTCATCCTGTTCATTTGCTGAATCAGTAGAAGTGGCAGCCTCACCAGATGTCCTTGTTACATTCTCACCACCAAGTGAACACACCCAACTACTATCTCTTTCATTTTCCCAAACATCAATGAATTCTGTTTCAACTGAAGTAGTCTCTCATGAACATACCGAACCTATCTCACCTATCCAATCTCAATCATCACTATAATCTGGTGCAACAGAACCCATCTCACCACTTCTAACAACAGAACCAACTTTCTCACCCACACCTACTGAACCTACTGAAAGCCCAACTTACACTGAACCACTCAACTTTCATAAGGATGAGCATGATGCTATGAATGAAGGCACTACAAAGGAGATTTGTTTAGATGTAGAGGGGGAGAATAATGAAGAAGTTGAACAACAAGCTGAGAGTGAGAGTCATTTTGTTGATATCACTGCTTACAATGAGAATGATTTAAGAGATGAAGAGATAGATGTAAGCAAGAGTTTCCTGGTGGCAAAATACAACAATATTATCATTAAAAGCAATAAAAAGTTGGAGAAGTTAAGAAAAATTAAAGGGGAGATGATTGAGAAAGACAAAGCAATAGCAGCTAAAGATACAACAATCAAGAGGTTGAAAGAAGAGATAGAAACAAACAATACCTTGATTGACTGGATGGATGAGGTTGTAACTGAGTCATGTGAATCTCTTGAGAAAGAGAAACAAGAAAGAGAAAAGGTCATGTCTGAGCTGAACATGTCATTGAAAACTATCTCTGATCAGTCAATGTTGCTGAAAGCTAAAGATGATGAGATAGAGACTTTGAAGAAGAAATTGTCTGATCAAGAGATGGGCAGTCAAAAAGAACACCTCAAGGAAGCTGATATTCCATTATTGAAACCAAAGGAACCAACAATCATGTATGGCAGGAAGAGAAAGTACTTGGGAAAAGTTCAAGATGATGTGATTGAACTTGGAGACACCCCAAAAAGAAGAAAAACAATATCTCCAAAGCACACACCACCAATTGAACACATTGAAGTAGATAGTGATGATGAGTGGGAAGAATTAACAAAAGAAGGGCCTGCTAAAGCTGCTAAAGAAGCAAAGTCTGATGACTTGCTATTAACCACTGAAGACATTTTTGAGGAAAGAGCCCAATCCTCAATGTTCATGGATTTGATCAACAAAGGGTTTCCTTATGATATGGTTGAAAGAATGAACATGTCTGAAATGATTCAAGTTTTGAAAGAGTTTGATGCTGCAAGGCTAATGCTGCCGGTATGTAATTATGAAACATTCTAAAAATACAAAGAAATGGAAAAGATAAGGAATGAACTTGGCCATTATGACACAAAGAAGCTAACCGAGTACAACATGACTTGTTGGTTACAAAGTCATAACTATAAGCAACATGAGCTTAACAAAAGAACAATAAGTGAGCTCTGATGGAGCATGTAATGAAGGTTGAGCTAGACACAGGTATAAGATTCAGGACTGGAGCTCCTAATTCTACTTACAAACAACAATAAAAATAAACTCATGCTAAGCCAATAGTTGTAGAAAGCAGAGACATGCACAAGGGAAAAGAAAAGTTGATCAGAGAGCCAAGAGATGTGAGACCCAACAAAATATGGCCATTGGGCACTGCTGTGAGGGAGATAACTGAGGAAAAGACTACATTGATTCAACTCTTTGATCTGATGACAACTCCTAGATCATCTTAAGAAAATAGAATAATAGCATGGAGATTTGATGCAGAGTGGAAATGTGCCGTTATAAAGAGAGCATCAGGGATGG
>CM046427.1:25908246-25978246 GCA_025506505.1 Flaveria sonorensis | reverse complement strand
CAAATGGAGATGGATGTAGATGAAGAATCACTGGGTAGACCTTCAAACCCCTAAAAGTCATCAGCCCTCATGGCCACCATTCATGAGCCAATTCATTATCACTCCCACTCCTAAGTTTATCAAACTCCTATGGTGACTTACCAGGAACCCATGATCACCTACCCTAAGTCTCCAACTATTGAATCTTAATCATCACCATCATTCAGCAGATGGAATCAGCCTACCTCACCATCCTTTTCACAATCATATCATTCAAACTCTGCCTTCGTGAGTGCCCAAGCCAACTTCTATCAACTCTCTGAAGAAGATCTGGAGTGCATTTATCCAGATGACCTTGAGGAAATAAATGGATATCAACTTCCAGATAGCGATGATATCCTTCAAGGCAAAACAGTTTCAATAGTGAACAGGAAGAAAGTTTTTGAAGCAGATAAGATCAGGATTTGGGTTTGATTAAAGAAAGGTAAAATGCTTCAACTACAACCAGCTGGGACATTTTTGCCCAGGAATACAAGGCACCAAATTCAAACCCGTCTCCTCCAAGTTCATCTAACCTACATCAACACTCAACTCACTGAGCTTCTTCTACTTTAGTCAATCAAAGGAATACAACATCTGTAGCCTTAGGAGAAGAAGTGAATGACTGGAGTGTCCAAGTGGAAGATGTTACACCTGTAACATGGTAGAAACTGCACTGGATATTGTCTGCTACTTAGGGAGAATACCCCCATCACGGGTTAAAAACGCATCCGCTAGGGAAAGGTATCCAGCCCCGTATAAAGTGACTTTCGTTCACCTTCCCAACCAATGTGGGATGTTACATCCTCCACCACATGGGAGACCAACATCCTCGCTGGCACAACGGCCTGACCCTAGCTCTAATACCAACTGTAACAAGCAGGAAACCACACCAGATATTGTTCGCTACTTGGGGAGAATACCCCCATCACGGGTTTAAAATGCGTCCGATAGGGGAAGGTATCCAGCCCCTTATAATGAGACTTTCGTTCTCCTTCCCAATCGATGTGGGATGTTACAACACCCATCAACAACTCACTAATGGCTGGAAGCTCAACTTTCTCACCTCAGGTAACTTCTGAACCTTGTTGTACTCCTGAATGCATAGCTAAGGTCAACGTATACAGAAATCACAATTTCGATCTCATGAAAGATGTTGAATCAATCAATCTTCTTAAAACTAATTTTAAGAAAAATGATCAAACTCAAAAAGAAAAGATAACAGAGCTAGAAAAGATTGTTTTATAATTAAGACATGAGCAAACCAACCTTGAGACCTAAATTGTTGATCTCCTGAGCAGATTGAAATCAGCATAATGTCATTTTGCCATTGCTAAAACATATGCTGATAAATGATGATCTAGTATAGGTTGGACTCACCATAGTTGTTAGGATCATTTTGTTTTCTTTGTAATAGGTTGGATGTTAGTTTGTTTCTTTGTACCTTTGCTTTACTTAAGTTTCTATGGCCCAGTGAAACTACGAGCGAAACTATAGTTTCACTCGTAGTCAGCTGTCCAAGGTCACCCGACGAAACTGTAGTTCTCTGCCGGATGAATCTAGTTAATGGTCAAGACAGTTTTGCTAACCAGCAAAACTGTCAGCTAATCTAGCTTAGCTTATATATTGTCATGTTTTTATCTTTGTAAGGATGTTTTGCAAAACCCTAATATTGAAATATCTTTGTTGCAATATATATATATATATATATATATATATATATACATATATATATATATAGAAATTTCTATTGCATGGCTGCTATAAAGAAATTTCGGGGGAGAATAATGATTACACTCTTAGGTTTTTCAATTTTGTCTTTTCAGGAACTTCAAGAAAAAGAAGTTTGAAGGAGGTCAACAGCCTTGTGTTGGGATATGCATGGTCGGCTCATACTAAAAAGAAAGCAAAGAGTGATCATGTAGCTTAATTAAAGTTTAAGAACTCGGTGATAAGGATTATCCTCCTGACATTTCGGCCTGCACAAAGTTACAAGTCCTGTCAAAAATGGGTTGAGAGTTTCAAATCTTTGCTTTGACATTTTCAAAATCTCCCCATCACCTTGTCTTTAAATTGATGCTTCTTGTTAGCTCTTCAGAGTTATATCTTATGCTTATCTCCTCTGCTATGTGTGAACATTGACCTGGAGTGATGATCTTCTCTATTATACGTAAGTATAGACCTGGAGCTCTCATCAGCACATTCTGATGATCTTCTTTGTTATACGTAAGTATAGACCTAAAGCTCTTATCAGTAAGTTAAGATGATCATCTCCTCTGTTATACATAAGTATAGACCTGGAGCTCTCATCATCGGTTCCCCTAATAAAAGCACAGTGATTCTTAAATTAAGATCATTGTTGAAAACTCAAAAGAAAATCAAGCAGCATTAATTATATTACTCAATAAGCCCTGATGATGGGATAAATTCATTGTCGGATGTCTGTGGGAACCAAGTTACTCGAGTCTCTAAAATTAAACCAAAACATGATAAAGACAGTTGCAGACTACACGTTGAAAAGAATAAGGCATGGGCTTAGAAGGACAAACCTATCAGCAATCCCATCAATCTTTGAGTCTGTGGATCAACTTCTTGAAAAAGAAGTGTCTATATCCTTTTATTCTTATTTTTCTTTTACTTCGTACTTTTATTTTATTTTTCTAATCTTTTGTTATTCTAATTTTGTTCGTGTTGATATTATGGGGTGAAGAATGTTTTTCATGAAAGTTTTTGTAAATATAAGAATTAAATAAAATTTTTTAACTAAGTGTTAAGTTCCAGTGAGACTAAGTTTCGTTGGCTGTTTCGCTAAGCGAATCTATAGATTCACTGGCAAACTTGCTGTTCACTGGGATACATGACTTCATTTGTGATGTCGAGTGAAACTGTAGTTTCGCTGCCAGCGAAACTAAGTCCTATATATTGCACAGTGTGAAATTTGTTTCACATATTCAGTAGCGAATTTAAACCCTAGTTCTCTACGTTCTATATCCACACTCTTTAAAAATTGATTTCCGTAGTGATTGTTTGTTTCTAAGTTCCCAGGTGGGTGTTTTGAACCTGTTCCTAGGCATTGATTGAGGTTTAATACACTAGACAATAGTTCTAGGTTGATTCGCTGGGTCGGGAGGTTCGCAGATTCGTTCAGCGAAACTGCGCAACCAACCAGCGAATCTGAACGAAAGTTCAATGTCCCGAGCGAAACTATCTCGTTATCCTGACCGTGTGTACTTGACAGTTTTGGCAAGACAATTTCAGCGAAACTATAGATTCGCTCAGGCACACAAGTTTTGTTAGGGTTTCAGCGAACTTACATCTTCGCTGTTGTAAGAACCACAATTTCACCCTCAGCGAAACTATAAAATCGCTTAGACACATGAGTTTATGCCTGTGTTACAGCGAATCTATACTTTTACTTGGATGAAACTAAAAGTTCAAATCACAGCAAAACTATAAACCTGTGCCTATAGCAAAACTACATCTTCGCTTGTCAGCGAAACTAGTTTCGCTGACAAGCGAAGCTGTTGAATTTTTTTCTGAATTTTCTTGAATTTTGTCTATTTCATTTATTATCCTTTTTTTATTTTTTAACTAACTTACTTTTGTTTAAGTTTTAGTAAAGATGGCAAATCTGATGTTCGATGAGAAGACAAACATTGTTGCACTATTGGATGATAGTAACCCTAAGACCATTGGATTCAGAGATTGCATTAAGTGGTTGAAGCAACCCCTAATTAGTTATGCTATTTCTCATATGCCTACGATCTATGATCTTCACATAAGAGACTTTTGGAGAACGATAGAGTATGACCTTGGGACTAATCCACATCGGATTACTGCTAGAGTCCTTGAGCATGACTTTGTTATTACTGTTGAGACTGTGGCAAGGGAATTAAAGCTGGAGGAAGATTGTGGTGATGAAGTGATAATGTCTGATGCAGAGGTGCTAAATGCTTTTAAAAGCATTGGGTATGAAGGACCCTCTTTTGGCTCAAAGAAAGAAATCAAGAATTCCTTCCTATCTAAGGAATGGAGATACATCGCCCACGTATTTATTATGTGCCTGGATCATAGGAAAGGAGGGTTAGATGGTCTATATCAGCACTGGGCAAAGGCTATGATTGTATTTTGCAGGGGACAGAAAGCCAATATTGCAAAGTTGATATTTGATTGCATGACTGAGAATATATTGGCGTTAAAAAAGGATAAGTGGCTTCTATATCCAAGGTTTGTACAGATGCTCATTAAAGATTTGAAGCCAGATCTGCCTAGAGATGGAGAAATTAAAAAGAGTGGTGCAAATGAACACTAGAATATTTACAGATTGCTCAGCAGTGAGACATGACTTCAGCGGGAAGATAACGTATCTTTTGGAGAATATGTACTCTGCTGAAAGATGGAGTTACATAAGGAGGTTGATTGAAAATGAGAACAAAAACGCAGAAGATAATCAAGAAAAGCAAAATGAGGCCATAAAGAAGCGAAAAAGGTAGCGAAGGAGAAGGAGTATGAGTTAGAAGCTGAGATTGATGAAGTGGAGGAGGAGTTGAGAACTCAAAAGGAGAGGAGAACAAAAAAGAAATCTGATCAAGGAGAACCAGCTCATGTAACTGAAATGAGATCTAAGCATAAGCAGCCAATTTTTGAAGAAAGAAGGGATCCCATATCTGAATTAGATCAAGATGTTATTCGAAATCTGAATACATCTTTGGCCAAGGAATTGGGGATGATAAAAACAAAGCTGGTGAATCAAGAACTAAGAGAAAAGGAGAAGGATAAAGAACTGGAGATCATGAAGAGAATGAAGGTTTACCAACAGGAATTGATTAAAAGAATACTCAAAGAGGTAAATGAGCTTAAACCTAATGCTGGCCTGCCCAACCAGTTATCTCAAGCAGAGCTAGATGATCTTACAGATACGTCCAAGTATTCATTTTTGAAGGTGGGGAGTTCAACAGGGATTGGAGGAGATGCCAGTTGAGCGCGAGCAGGTGCTAGTGGTAGTGGTGATGGTGGCCCCGATGTTGGAGTTGATAAAGTTTTCGGAACTGGAGCTGAGAAGAGAAGTGATGTGGAAGGTGCTGTAGGAGATGAGCCTAAGTTTGTAGAGGCTGAGCTTATAGATTTAGGGCTAGACATAGACACTTATTTAAGTGGGGCTGAAGTATTTAGAGAAAAAGCAGTAGAAGGTAGCAAGAAAGGAACTGAGATGAATCTTATAGATGAAGAAGAGGAATATGAGGAACAACTGGTTGATTATGATTCTAAACCTGAATTCTATGAAGTAGAAGAGCGCCCAATGACTTATGTGGCTTAAAGGAGTTTTGACGAAGGAGATGTATTCGAGCTAAGCAAGGAAGATTGGTTTGTCAAGGAGAAAGAAAAAGAACAACTGACTCCATTGTTCCAAAACATAACTGAACCAAGTAGGAAGAAATCAGATAAGAAGATAGTGAGTTGGAAGTACAACCATGAGTTAAAAATGTTTATGATTAAAAGAAGGGGAGGGGACATTTCTTACAGGAATAAAAGGAAGGCTTTCAAGACCTTGCCTAGATGGGATTTGAGGAGACTATCAGAAATTCCCCTTTTGGAGGCACATGTAAGTGAGAGGGAAATGTTGTTGGAGAAGGAGATTAAGATGGGGATAAATGATAATTTTGAAGTGTTTGGATACATGAAAACAGAAAGGAGGAGATCCAAGAAGGATTTGGATTGGGCTACAGGAAAGGGGAAGATAGTGTTGAAGCTCAAGCCAGCCAAAACAGTTAATAGAGTGAGAGTGCCCAATCCATTTCCCCAAAGACTACAAAAGTTTGAGAAGTGGTTCTATGACAAGGAAGCTATGATTAGATTGAAAAGTGGTGAAGAGATTAAACTATTTGACCCGATGGAAGTGTTCTCATTCTATGATGAAGACTTGGTGGTGCTATGCGAGAACCACATCAAAGCTGGAGCTGGAGTTGAAACAAGAATAGAAGCCAGTCTATTCATGAAGGTGGCTAACAAGGCTCATGGTGTGAGGGCTGAGATCTGGGAGTTTACTAAGAAAGTATTACAAGCTGATGAATTAAGGATGGATGTGTAGGAGCTGACTAGAAAATTTGAAAAAGCCAGTGCAACGGGAGAAGAAGAAAGTACAGCTGGAGCTAATCAGGAGTCTTTAGAGAAAGATGCTGTTGAAGTGGGAGATGAAGAGGAAGATCAAGGGTGAGGTCCAACCTAAGGGGAGTATTGATGATCTAGTGTAGGTTGGACTCATCATAGTTGTTAGGATCATTTTGTTTTGTATGTAATAGGTTGGATGTTAGTTTGTTTCTTTGTAATTTTGCTTTACTTAAGTTTCTATGGCCCAACGAAACTATGAGCGAAACTATAGTTTCGCTCGTAGTCAGCTGTCCTAGTTCACTGGGGGAAACTGTAGTTCGCTATCGGTTGAATCTAACTATCAAGATAGTTTTGCTAGCCAGCAAAACTATCAGCGAATCTAGCTTAGCTTATAAATTGTCATGTTTTTATCTTTGTAAGGAAGTTTTTCAAAACCCTAATATTGAAATTTCTTTGTTGCAACTGTGTGTTTCAGCTGGAAGTTCATTGATCATTATTGAGCCATTTATTGATTATTATTGTTTAGATTCTCAATTTGTTCATTATGTTATTGATATTATGGTTATGATTCAGTGGGAATTCTTTGTTTACACATCAATTGTACTGTTATATCGATCAGAAGGACCAACAATAAATATAATTTTCAAACTAAAAAGTTTGAAAATTACTTGCTTTTATTGAAAACTCCAAGAGGTTGTATCAAACTAAGATAGGTTTAGGGTATAATGTTGTGGAAAAACCAACAACATACACTCCCACATATACTCCTAAATGCAACCTTGAACTAAATAAGCAAGTATCTACCGAACCCACCTGTATAAGGACATCTGCTGAATAGATTGAGACAATAGAGAAAAAGGAGAAGGATGGTACAGTTGAGAAAGTACATGAAGAGAAGGAGAAGAAAGAAAAAGAAGAAAAGGAGAAAAGGGAGAAGGAGGAGGAGAAAATGAGAGAAGATCTCAAGGCAAAAACTAAGCAGGATGTGATTCAGAAGATGAAGTTTGTAAAAGAAAAACCATCTTGTGAAACAAACCAGCTATCTACCAAATCAGATCTCTCCACCAAGACAAAACTTCAATAAAAGCATGGCTGTAACAAGAAGAACCATGAAAAAGCTGTTGTGCTAGAACCTTAAACTCTTCATAAATGATACCTCAAACATATATTCAAAAGTCCATTTCTGAAGTAGTTGAAATTTGCAACAAGAGGTTCCAAAGAAAAGGATAGAGCTAACCACCCATGCTGATCACAAGATAAATAAGAAAAGGGGTAGAGCTAAGGGAGACAAGCATGAGAAGATGAAGAAGGAGTTACCAGAGATCAAGAAGGTGATAAAGTCAACAAAGAAGCAAATGAAAATCACATGCCTAATGTGTGGGGAAGACGGTCACTTTGCAAAAGACCAGCAATACAATCCCCTAGCTCACTCCATCAAGCATCTCAAGAATTCTAAACCCTTAAAGAAGTCTGCAGCTGCCAAACAATATTAAGAAGAAAAAGTAGGCGTTAAAAGAATTGTTCGGCAGTCAAGTTGCTCATGTGCCGATCCCAAGAATAATTCAGCACTTCTGAAACATCCTTCAAATAAGTCAGCAGCTGCAAACCAAAAGAAGAAGAAGAATTTTGAGAAACCTTCATCCTCTCCAAAAGCTTCAAAGGGTCACAACAAGAAGAATGATGTCAAAGAGTCAAGCAAAGTCAAAAGAAAAGCCTGGAAAACAAAGACATCTGTTGAATCCGTGCAGGACCTAAAACCAAAACTAAAACCAACCCAAACCCCCTTAGCACTTACCATTGATATAAAACTTCTGAAAACTAGAAGACCCAATGTAACACCCGGAAAATTTTTTCATGAAGAAAAGAAAAGAAAACAAGGGAGAAAAAGAGAATTATTGTAAAACAAGGGGTTAAAAGCAGGCAAGGGCCAAACTTGCCTATAATGGGTTCAAAAAGGTGTTAAGGCCGCCCATACTTCTCTCTCTCATGCAAGAAATCTAGGCTGAAGCAAGAAGAAGAAGTTTCACCTAGTTTTAGAGAGAGAAAGTCTTCAAAAGGTAAGATTCTATGGTGTTCTTCTTGGTTTCAGTTGAGTTTTCAGCTTCTGGACCGATCCTTAAGTGATTCTATGTGTTTGGTTGTGTGTTTTTATGTGTTTAGGTGTTAGAACTCTAGGTTGCTCTCGGGTTTGGAGGAGTTTTACACAAAAGCAGTTGGAGGTGAGTTCTAGATCCCCTCTTTCAAATGTTCTCTACTTATTTGGGGCTGGTATGCATATTTAACTGATGTTTTTGAAGCAAATTATGATTTTTCATGTATGGTACGGTTGTTTATGATGATATAGTTATGTTATGTGATTTTCATGATAATTATTTAAATGTTTAAGATGTTCTAAGTGTTAGACTGATAGATCTAAGCTAAGTTCATGTTAAGATGATGTTTGGGACTGGAAAATTTCATAAGTTGCATCACAAGTACTGGACTTGGTTCTGCTGTGGACTCTGTGAGTCCGCTGTGGACACTTGGTTATAGACAAAGTGTCAGTTGTGGATGTTGGTCATCCGCTGTGGACACTGTACGCTATGGATTTGCATGTCCGCTGTGGACTTTGCATGTTCGCTGTGGACACTTAGGCATTTTGACTGTCCGCTGTGGACTTGGTCATCCGCTGTGGACTTTGGCTGTCCGCTGTGGGCATTTGTTTATCTACATTTGTTAAGTGTTCATCTGCATTTGTTAAGTGTTCATCCGCATTTGTTAAGTGTTCACCCGCATTTGCTGGTCTTCTTCCGTATTTGCTGAGCATTCAACCACATTGGTTTTATGTTCCATAGTATAAGTATTTTGTTCATCCGCATTTGGACTTGTTCATCTGCATTTGGTTCACCCGCATACTTTTGGACACCTAGAATATTTTCTGAAGACTTTCATCCGCATTTGTTCATCCGTATTTCTTTAGGGACTTAGAATTATTATGAAATTTTGGGAATAGAATTTAAGTGTTAAGTACTGATGTTTAAGTAAAGATTATGCTTGTTTAATGTTTTTAATGTTTGTTTCTTTTCTTATGGCCTGCTTGTTATGGATAGTTATTATTATACTTCATGGTATGTGATTATTAAAACAGTGAATATTTTAAAAGTATTATTCATAACCAAGTGGACACAAAGAAATAAAAGAAGACAGTGGAACTTAATGAATGTTACCCCAGGCCATTATAATCAATGGAAAGCCTTGCAAGCATAATGGAATGAGGTGCACGACCTTGTTGCCCTTAGCTCAACTAATGTGTGACTGATTCAGGATGCACATGTAGGGTCTAATCCTAGGGATTAATCAAATCAATGGGACCCGTATTCATGAGCAGGCTTTGTGCCTAGCAGTGTGGGTCAACTGTCAAATGGGTTAGCTACCAAAAAATCATTTGCCGATAGGGGTTCGGCGTTTGTTGCCCACCAACAATATAGGCTCTTGCTTTGTGTAAACCTAGACAATGAAAGTGAAAGATAATGAAAGAAAGAAAGATAAAGAATCTCTTAATGATTGATTATGTATAATGATGAATGATCATCAAGTGAAGTTTACAAAAGTATATTTTTCTATATAATTAAACTAGAACTCACTCAGCAACGTTGACTTTTTATATGCATATCGGTTGGCAGGTAATGGTGTTGCTTGGAATGGAACGAGGTTGAAGCTACCTGGCAAATATAGAGTGGCATCCATGACACGCTGAAAAGTTATTTTTTTTTGAAATGCAAGTAGATGTTCTTTTTTAACTAGCAACAACAATGTATTTCTTGGCAAAAGTAATGGTTAATGAATGCTATGGTTTTTATTAAATTAATCCGCTGCAAAGTTTCCTTGTTTTGATGAATCTGAATGTGTTTTAATATGAAAAGTGCTATGAATGACCAACTGTGGGGTTTCGGGGAACAAGGTCTTACAAGTTGGTATCAGAGCCAAAGTTTAAGAGAATTGGGTAAATAATTTTTCAAAACCTAAACTTAAATTAAAAATAGGACCAAATGGAAGGATGCCAACCCAAGTAGCTACGTCCCATGAGGTAATTTTTCATAAAGTTAACCTGTATTACGTGCGTGTACTATTTGATTTATGTGCTTAGTAGATTTGGATACTGATGTAGTCTGGATAGGGAATGCTTGGGTGATGAAGAGTAAAGTAAGTAGCTAATCACAACTAGCCACTATAATTAGGGACTTACTATACTTAACATAATCTAAGCTATTACCTTGAATGACCTTGTTAGTGTTTGAATCTTATAGGAGTAGATCTTATGGCGGGTAGGTAATTTGGGAAGGCAACCTGAGTCGGTGCTCGTGGCGGGCGTACTACTGTGCCACGTGTCACCCGAAGCATGGCTAAGGCTCCTGAGATGATTCATGAGGACACAAACATCCATAGCCACCAAGTGGGTGCAGGATCAGCTACCCTCAAGTCTACGGTAAATGAAGCTATTGCTGACGAGGTCTACAACGTCACGCAAAATGTGTTGCCCTTAGTGGTGACCGAAGCGTTAAGGGCCGTAAAGCAGGGTGAAAGAACTAATGATGCTAGGTGGAAGGAGAAAGCAGAGGAAGAGCCATCAAGCCCAAGGGTGGTAATTCATGATGATGATAGTGAGGAGGAGAAGGAGACCGCTAAGGGGTGCACCTATGGGGTGTTTTAGAGGTGTAAACCCCTAACCTTTGACGGTAACAGCAATGCTACTGCTGCTCACCATTGGGTTCGAGAGATAGAGGCAATCCTAGATATCAGTGAGTGCCGGGAGGATCAAAAGGTGAAGTTTTCCTCTTATTCTTTCGTTGACTCAACATTATGCAGGTGGGACAACATTGTCCAACCGAGGGAAAACGGTCTATAGCAAGGATGAGGTGGTTGGATTTGAAGGAACTGGCACTGGAGGAGTATTGTCCACATCGGGAGTTGGACAAAATTGAGAAGGAGTTCTTGCATTTGGAGGCTGGAAACATGACTCATCAAGAGTATACCTCTAAGTTCAATGAACTTGCAAGACTTGTGCTGGATCTAATAACTCCAGAGTCCAAGAAGATTATGAGGTACATGTAGGGTTTGCCCGAGGACATTAGGAGGAACATGATAGCCGCTAGACTGAGCACTTTTAGATCTGCTATAGACTTGGCTAGAAGATTGTATGATGAGAGGGACCCGGTGCCAATTCAGAGGAAGGTTAAGAAGAGTTGGAACAAGAACGGTAATAGGAAGAGGTTTAGGGGTGACAACTATGGGATCTTGGAAAAGAAGATGAGGATTAACAATCATCGCCCATGATTGAGTAAGGGTAACAATAGGAGGGAATGTAGGAAGTGTGGGAAGGTTCACATGGGTGAGTGTAGAGTGGGGACGAACCGATGATTTAAGTGTGGAGGCGAAGGCGACTATGCTAAAGAGTGTAGGGTACCGCGATGTTATCAATGTGGAGAAATAGGCCACTCGGGCCGAGATTGCAAGAAGGGTGGAGCAGGGAGCTCAGGGACCCAGACTATGGCTGAGAAAGAGAGAAGTGAGAGCACCAAAGCCAAGGCAAGGGCATTCAACATGACCTAGGAAGAAGCCAGAGTGGACCCTGAAGTAGTTTCAGGTATGTTTTTGGTAAACCAATTGTATGCTCCTGTGATCTTCGATTCGGGTGCTAGTAGAAGTTTTGTATCTGCTATATTTTGTTGTGTAATGCATGGTAAGAATAAGAAGATAGACATGCCCTTCTATGTAGAGACAGTGATAGGAAAGTCTACCAAAGTGACTGATGTGATAGACGACTGTTTGGTAGAGTTGGATGGTCATAAGTTTCCTACTAATTGTATGTGATGTCCCTAGGAGGTTTTGATGTGGTGTTAGGGATGGATTAGTTGGTAGCCTACAAAGCAAACATCATGTTTCGAAAGAAGACGATTCATTTTACTGCGCCCGATGGCAGCTTGATTACGGTACATGGAGACAAGGAGTGCATTACACCTCAAGTGATCTCGATGATCACGGTAGAGAAGTTTATGAGACGAGGGTGTGGTGCTTACCTGGCCTATGTAAAGGATGTGGATGCTACCATGCCTCAGCTATCAGGCATGCCGGTAGTATGCGATTCCCCCGATGTGTTTCCCGAAGACCTACCAGGGGTACCACCTGACCGCGAGATCGAGTTCCAGATTGATCTGATACCTGGTGCCCAACCTGTTGCGAAGGCGCCGTATCGTCTCGCTCCTTCTGAGATGAAGGAATTGATGACCCAGCTGCAAGAGTTATTAGATAAGGGGTTCATCTGACCGAGTATCTCTCCCTGGGGTGCTCCGGTATTGTTAGTAAAGAAGAACGTAGCATGAGGATGTGCATCGACTACCGTGAGTTGAACAAGTTGACGGTGAAGAACCGGTACCCACTATCGAGGATTGATGACTTGTTTGATCAGCTCCAAGGCGCCAGCTGGTTCTCAAGGATAGATCTCTGATCTGGTTATCATCAGCTAAAAGTTAAAGAACAGGATATCCTGAAGACCGCGTTTCGAACACGATATGGGCATTACGAATACCTCGTTATGTCTTTCGGTTTAACCAACGTGCCAGCTTCTTTTATGGATTTGATGAATCGGGTGTGTCGGCCGATGTTGGATAAATCAGTGATTGTGTTTATCGATGATATCTTGATTTATTCGAAGAGTGAAAAAGAGCATGCCGGTCACATTCGCGAGGTATTGGAGACACTTAAAAGAGAGAAGTTGCATGCTAAGTTCTCCAAATACTTGTTTTGGTTGTGAGAAGTTTAGTTTTTGGGTCATGTGGTTAATTCTGAAGGGATTATGGTGGACCCGGCAAAGGTGGAGGCGGTAATGCAATGGAAGTCTCCAAATACGCCATCCGAGATCCGTAGTTTTGCGGGCTACTACAGAAGGTTCATCCAAGACTTCTCCAAGATAGCTTCACCATTGACCAAATTGACCTATAAGGATGTGAAGTTCGTATGGGGTCAAGAGCAGGAGAATGCTTTCAAAGAGTTAAAGACAAGATTGACTCAAGCTCCTGTCTTGACGTTACCCCGAAAGGAATGAAGACTTCATGGTCTATTCAGATGTTTCTTATTCGGGATTGGGTTGTGTGCTGATGCAACCGGGAAGGGTTGTAGCCTATGCGTCCTGACAACTGAAGATCCATGAGGCAAACTACCCTAATCATGACTTGGAGTTGGCGGTTGTGGTCTTTGCATTGAAGATTTGGAGGCACTACCTGTACGGGACAAAGTGCACCATCTTCACTGATTATAAAAGTTTGAAGTACTTCTTCGAGCAGAAGCATCTCAATATGAGGCAGAGGAGATGGTTAGAGTTGATCAAAGACTATGGTTATGAGATCCATTACTATCGGGCAAGGCCAACGTGGTGGCAGATGCCCTTAGCCGAAAAGAGAAACCCGAGCTGATTCGGGTGAAAGCTTATCAGTTGGTTATGACCTCCGATGTGATAAAGCAGATTAAGGAATTTCAGGATGAACCGCTGAAAGAAGATCCGATTAACTCTGAAAGGATGAAAGGTCTAGTCGTCGAGTTGGGGGAGAACACTCTTGGAGTCCGGACTCGATCAGGGCGGTTGTGGATCCCTCATTATGGGGGTCTGTGTGGGAAGATCATGGATGAGGCTCACAAGACTGGATACTCAATTCAACCCGGTGCTACAAAGATGTATCATGATATGAAGAAAGATTATCGGTGGCCGAGAATGAAGCACGATGTGGCGGGGTATGTGAGTAAGTGCCTTACTTGTTTACAAGTGAAGGCGGAGCACCAGAAGCCCTATAGGAAGATCCAACCCTTGGTATAACTGAGTGGAAATAGGAGCACATCAACATGGACTTCATTACAAAGTTACCATGTACGGCAAGGGGATACGATGCCATATGGGTGATAGTTGATCATCTGATGAAGAGTGCCCACTTTCAACCGATCCGCGAGATGTGTTCATCTGAGAGGTTGGCGGATCTATTCATCAAAGAGATGGTGACTCGTCATGGTGTACCGGTGTCTATCGTGTCTGACCGTGACACTCGGTTTACATCTTAGTTTTGGAAAGATTTCATGATGCAATGGGGATGAGGTTACATATCAGTACGGGTTACCATCCTCAGATAGATGGTCAGTCAGAGAGGATGATTAAGATGTTGGAGGATATGCTACGAGCATGTGTCTTTTATTTAGGAGGAAGTTGGGATGAACACTTACCGTTAGCCTAATTCTCATATAACAATAGTTATCATGCCACGATTGGTATGCCTCCATATGAGATGCTATATGGTAGGAAGTGTAGAATGCCTGTATGTTGGGGTGACGTCGGGCAGAAGGAGATAGGGATCATTGAGATGATCGATGCTACAAACGAAAAGTTGGAAAAGATTAAGCCCTTTATGAAAGTGGCAAAAGATAGACAAAAGTCGTATGCTGACAAGAGGCGTAGACCGATTGAGTTCAAGGTGGCTGATAGAGTCATGCTGAAGGTCTCGCCTTGGAAAGGGATCATCTGGTTTAGGAAGTGGGGAAAGTTAAGTCCGAGGTACATAGGGCCATTCAAAATCATTGCCTGAGTAGGAGAGGTGGCCTATCGACTGGAGCTACCCGATGAGTTAAGTGGGATTCATCCGACATTCCATGTATCTCATCTAAGAAAGTGCTTAGCGGATAAAGATATGATCGTGCCACTAGAGGATATCGAGGTGAATGAACGGCTCAATTATGTGGAGCAGCCAGTGGCCATCATTGACAGAAAATAGAAGAGGCTACGGAATAAAGTGGTTCCACTGGTGCGAGTACAGTGTAGACACAAGAAGGGATCCGAGTCTATGTGGGAGACTGAGGAGGAAATAAGACAGCATTACCCACAGCTGTACGAGGAGTGACAGGTTTCGGGGACGAAACTTATATAAGGGGGGTGGACTTGTAACACACGAAAAATTTCAGCATGAAGAAAAGAAAAGAAAGCAAGGGAGAAAAAGAGAATTATTGTAAAACAAGGGGTTAAAAGAAGGGCAAGGGCCAAACTTTCCCATAATGGGTTCAAAAAGGTGTTAAGGCCGCCCATACTTCTCTCTCTCATGCAAGAAATCTCGCTGAAGCAAGAAGAAGAAGTTTCATCCAGTTTTAGAGAGAGAGAGTCTTCAAAAGGTAAGATTCTAAGGTGTTCTTCTCGGTTTCAGTTGAGTTTTCAACTTCTGGACCGATCCTTAAGTGTTTCTATGTGTTTGGTTATGTGTTTTCGTGTGTTTAGGTGTTAGAACTCCAGGTTGTTCTCGGGTTTGGAGGTGTTTTACTCGAAAGCAGTTAGAGGTGATTCCTAGATCCACTCTTTCAAAGGTTCTCTACTTATTTGGGACTGGTATGCATATTTAACTGATGTTTTTAAAGCAAATTATGATTTTCCATGTATGGTACGGTTGTTTATGATGATATAGTTATGTTATGTGATTTTTATGATGATTGTATAAATGTTTAAGATGTTTTAAGTGTTAGAATGATAGATCTAAGCTAAATTCATGTTAAGATGATGTTTGGGACTGGAAAATTTCATAAGTTGCATCACAGGTACTGGACTTGGTGTCCGCTGTGGACTCTGTGAGTCCGCTATGACCACTTGGTTATAAACAAAGTGTCCGTTATGGATGTTTGTCATCCCCTATGGACACTGTCTCCTGTGGAATTGCATGTCCGCTGTGGACTTTGCATGTCGGCTGTGGACACTTAGGAATTTTGACTATCAGCAGCGGACTTGGTCATCCGCTGTGGAATTTGGCTGTCCGCTGTGGGCATTTGTTCATCTGCATTTGTTCAGCTGCATTTGTTAAGTGTTCATCTTCATTTGGTAAGTGTTCACCCGCATTTGCTGGTCTTCATCCGCATTTGCTGAGCATTCAACCGCATTGGTTTTATGTTCCATATTCTAAGTATTTTGTTCATCTGCATTTGGACTTGTTCATCTGCATTTGGTTCACCAGCATACTTTTAGACACTTAGAATATTTTCAGAAGACTTTCATCCGCATTTGTTCATCCGCATTAGTATTGTTCATCCGTATTTCTTTGGGGACTTAAAATTATTCTGAAATTTTAGGAATAGAATTTAAGAGTTAAGTACTGATGTATAAGGAAAGATTATGCTTGTTTAATGTTTCTAATGTTTGATTCTCTTCTTATGGGCTGCATGTTATGGATAGTTATTATCATACTTAAAAGTATTATTCATAACGAAATGGACACAAATAAATAAAAGAAGATAGTGGAACTCAATATGTTACCCCGAGCACTTATAATCAATGGAAAGCCTTGCAAGCACAATGGAATGAGGTGCACGACCTTGTTGTCGTTAGCTCAACTGATGTGTGACTGATTCAGGATGCACATCTGGGGTCTAATACTGGGGATTGACCAAATCAATGGGACTCGTATTCATGAGAAGGTTTCGTGCCTAGCAATGTGGGTCAATTGTCGAATGGGTTAGCTACCAAAAAATCGTTTGCTGACAGGGGTTCGGCATTTGTTGCCAACCAACAATATAGGCTCTTGCTTTGTGCAAACCTAAACAATGAAAGTGAAAGATAATGAAAGAAGAAAAGATAAAGAATCTCTTAGTGATTGATTATGTATAAAGATGAATGATCACCAAGTGAAGTGTACAAAAGTATATTTTTCTATATTATTAAACTAGAACTCACTCAGCAACGCTGACTTTTTATATGTATATCGGTTGGCAGGTAATGGTGTTGCTTGGAATGGAACGAGGTTGAAGCTACCTGGCAAATAAAGATTGGCATCCATGACATACTGAAAAGTTATTTTTGTTTTGAAATGCAACAAGATGTTCTTTTTATAACTAGCAACAACAATGTATTTCTTGGCAAAAGTAACGGTTAATGAATGCTATGGTTTTTATTAAATTAATCCGCTGCAAAGTTTCCTTGTTTTAATGAATCTGAATGTGTTTTAATATGAAAAGTTCTATGAAGGACCAACTGTGGGGTTTCCGGGAACGGGGCCTTACACCCAAGACAAAATCGGCTTGGGTCCCCAATCATCACTAAACAACTTGTTTATGTGTCGGATCATCCGCCTGCCAAAACAAACTTATGGATTGTGGATAGTGGATGCTCCCGACACATGACAGGAGATAGATCATGCCTTCTAAATCTGGTACCATATGATGGTGGAGCCGTTTCCTTTGGAAGTGATACTAAAGAAGGATACATTACTGGTAGGGGGACAATCAGTAATAGGAAGGTAAGTTTTGACAAGGTGAACTATGTGAAAGAGTTAAACTTTAATCTATTGGGTGTGTCTTAGTTATGTGATAAAAACATAACACTCTTTTCGTAGAGCGTGAATGTATTGTTTTATCCCCTGGGTTTGAAATTTCAAAAGACAAAATACTTTTAAGAGCTCCCAAGAATGACAATATGTATATACTCAATATGTAGAATGCATCACCTTTAGGAAATGTTTCATGTTTCATTTCTAAAGCTTCTTTAAATGAATCCTACCATTGGAATAGAAGATTAACGCATGTAAATCTAAAAAACTTGAACAAACTAGTTCAAAATGGGTTAGTCGCATGACTTCCGAACAAAGAGTTTACATGTGCTGACCACTGTGTTGCTACACATGGACTTATTTAGGCCAACATAGACCTTCTCATAAGTTCAAGGAATTGAATTTAGTCAAAACTCCTTTACACTTGCTACACATGGACTTAATTAGGCCAACAGGTGTAAACAGTTTGGGTAGGAAATCATATTGCTTGGTAATAATAGATGATTTTACAAGATTCACTTGGGTTTTCTTTTTGGAAACTAAAGATGAAACTGATAAGATTTTAAAATCATTTATTATCAAAATTAAGAACCAAATTGATCAAAAGATTAAAATAATTAGATATGATAAGGGCATTGAATTCAAGAACCACACTCTTGATTCTTTTTGTGAATCCAAAGGTACTACAAGACAACATAGTGCTCCTAGAACTCCTTAGCAAAATGGAGTTGCTGTGGGAGGAATAGGACACTTATTGAGACTGTAAGGACCATGTTGTCTGACTCCAAACTTCCTATAACATTCTGGGCTGAAGCAGTCTGCACTGCATGCTATGTTCAAAACCAAGTGTTAGATAGTCAAGATACATAAAAAACCTATTATGATATGGCATAAGAGAAGACAATTCATAGGGTTTCTCAGACCTTTTGGATGTTCGTGCACCCTTCTGAATACCAAAGATCATCTATCCAAATTTGCTAAGAAATTAGTAGATGGGTTCTTTACTGGATACTCATCACATGCTAAGGCTTACAGAGTATACAACAAAGTTGATCATACTATTTACGAATCTGAAAATGTCATATTTAATGAAAATTCCTCAACTATTGTTGGAAACACACCAAGTTGGATATTTGATCTTGATGGATTCACAAATGCATTTAACCATTTGATTGAGAATGTTTTAGGAGACTCTTTTAACAGGTCAGCTGACATACAGGTCCCAAGTGCTGAAGATCATAGTGTTGATCTACTACAAGGGACCGGTCACAACAGGTCATTAGCTGATGCAGTCCAGCCTCAATCAGTGGAATCAAATGCTATTACCACAAACAATATGGTCAACCATCACATGCTCATTATGACTCATCAGATGAAGAGTCTAATGATCATTATGATACTAGACAATCTCTTGAAAAGGAACTAGCTATGACAAATGCTAAATATAGAGTCAATTCGGCAGTTGAACCAGTCAATTCATTTGTTGAACATCCTGAAACAACCTTCTCCAAATTGAATCTATCTAAACAACTCCAAGTAATCCCAAGACTAAGAATTCACAAAAAGCATCCAGTTGAAAATTTCATTAGCAATGTATGTATCTGAAAATGTCATATTTAATGAAAATTTCTCAACTATTGTTGGAAACACTCAAAGTTGGATATTTGATCTTGATGGATTCACAAATGCATTTAACCATTTGATTAAGAATGTTTCAGGAGACTCTTTTAACAGGTCAGCTGACATACAGGTCCTAAGTGCTGTAGATCACAGGGTTGATCTACCATAAGGGACCAGTCGCAACAGGTCATTAGATGTTGCAGTCCAACCTCAATTAGTAGAATCAGATGCTAGTACCATAAACAATATGGTCAACCATCACTTGCTCATTACGACTCATCGGATGAAGAGTCTAATGATCATTATGATACAAGATAATCTCTTGAAAAGGAACCTGTAAAGTCCATAAACTGATCGATCGAACTTCGTTTGATAGTTGCACTTGATAATACGCGAAGATGGGTGCGCACTTTACTTGAATCACTAGAGAAACAATGTACTTCATATGCTTATGATGAAATCATTGAAATTCAAATGTATATAATATGTCGAATGATTACAATGATAATCGATACAAGATTGATCTCACCCGAGGGTGGGCGAATCACAAACATGATCTGCTCATTTTGAGCGAAATAAACTAAAACACACACACACCAATTTTCACAATTGTTTCTTTGTAAAATGTGGCACACATTACTTTCCACGCACACATGCAAATATATACATGCATACTTTTCTCATGCATGTCATGTTCTACACATGCAAACTTGTCGCATGCATGTAACAACCATTCACTTTTCGCATGAATGAGGTATATTAAACTTTTCACATGCATGCTTGTTGTTGCATGTTGTTAACCACTTTTCCTTTCCAAACTTTCTCATTGCATGTGTTAAGCATGCATTTATGTTGTCGCATGCGTGCTTGTTGTTAACCACTTTTCGCATGCATGCATGTTGTTGCATGCTGTTCTCCTACCTAGTATTCTTTAATTTTTAAGTTAAAATGACATTGTAATCCAAATGTTTATTCCTTACGGAACCAACTATGACAAATGTTGATGATAGAGTCAATTCGGCAGTTGAACCAGTCAATTCTTTGTTGAACATCCTGAAACAAACTTCTCGAATTTAGATCTATCTCAAAAACTCCAAGTAATCCCAAGACTAAGAATTCCCAAAGAGCATCCAATTGAAAATGTCAGTGGCAATGTAGATGCTGGTGTCAAGGCAAGAAGCAGGGTGAATCAAACAATCATCCGTTTGTTTTCATGTTTTCTCTCTCAATTGGAACCAAAGAAAGTTGATGAGGCTTTAAGAAACAATAGCTAGGTTGAAACAATGGAAGAAGTGATTGAATCAAAATGATTGATCTATGATGATATCGTGATACAATTCAATCAAACAAACACAAGTAATCAATTCAATGCAAACATATCACAAAAATTCATAGTTTCATTGATAGAAAGCATAGAAAGTACAAGTATAGAAAGAAATCAGTTACAATTCGTTCTTAGGTGCTTCTAAGATGTATCTAAGGTTTCTACACATACCTTATCTATGCTATTTACACTATCAATACGAAAGGAACAAATATTTACAAAATAGTCCCTATACTATGACTATACAAGACACATAAAGACTAAATGTTAATCTTTAAGAAGCACCTACAATACTCCCCCTAAGATTGACATTGTCTTCGTTGTTCAAAATCAATCTTCAGTCTTCAGATCTTTGCCTTCAATCTTCTTATCTTCTGTCTTTGTCTTCTCTTTTATCTTCGGTCTCCATGCTTTATCTCCAGTCTTCAGTCTGCATAAATCAAAGAAGTCTTCAGGCTCTTCTTTAATCTTGAATACTGGCTTCTCTCTATAAAGTTCTTGTTCTCTCAGAGCTTTAGCAATAGCTGACTTGAATTTGCTAGCTAAAATTCCTTGCTCTAGTTTAGCTTCATTCATCTTTATCTCCATGCTATTCATCACTTCCAAAGTTTGCTTTAAGAGACCTGCAATATCCACGTTAGCATAACACTCTATAGGGTTTGGATTATCTTTACAGTGAATCTCTGAAACTCCTTTGCTTGATATTCTCATCAACTCAATATCTATAATATCTTTCTTCACAATGTTAGCATATGCCAATGCTTTCCTCAAAGATATCCTTTCCATTGCCTCATTCATCACTTTAATGATTGACAAAAAATACTTCTTTTCATTCTCAGCTATTTCTGGAACAACTTTTTCAAACTTCTATATAGACAAGAATGAAATGTAACTGGGATTATAAAGCTTCAACTCAAAAACACCAAATAAAGAAATCATATCGTGATCCCAATCATTCAAATCTCGTACTAACTTCAACTCAAATGTATCCGAATTATAAAACCACCTCAAGATTGGTTTCGATTGCTGTGTTCCATCAATGACTTTGAGTCCTGGATTTGTTACTTTTTCAAAATATTGATCACTGAATGCGTCTAAGAACTTTTCTTCTCCTACGTCTTTCTCAACACCTTTTCTCTTCTTCTTTATTGTTTGAAAATATTCCTTATCTTCTTGATCACACCTTGTTTGTAAAAATGAACTCATTCGAGTTATTCCTCTATTCAACAATTGCATAAAGTTTTCTCCACGCTTAGCTTTAGATGGATTAATCAATGGCAATTTATTCAACTCTTTGAGATCTTGAACAGGAAGTTTTATGATACTTGAGAAAAAATGATAACTCTTTTGATAAGAAATGCATCGAAAATCTCATCATATTTCCAAGCAACGATCTTCACTTCTTTTGTTGTATCTGGAACAATCATAGCATTGAGAAGTTCTAAAATAGATTGCCCTTTCTGCAATACATTACGAACTAGGTCTCTTGCTGAACGTGCCTTGTTCCACATTTGCTTTTGTTCCATAGAGACTTGATAACCTTGCCTTTCAGTCTCTGGAAACATTCTCATAAGCTCCTTTCTTCGTTCATACACTATGCTCTTCATAGCTTGTTGGTCCATTTGATCGAATTTCAGTACACTTGAGAGGTTGATTCGTTCAATATCAACAATAATAACAAACAACAAACACTATGATGAAAAAGAAGAATTCAAAAGTATTCAACATAAAGCAATTAATGAACCAATACAATAAAAGAACAAAGGATCAATATATTTCTGTGAAAATTCCGCCTACAATATACACTTGCAACAAGAGTAAACGATTAGGGTTTTGCAAGGATGCCCAACAATGAGCAAGATTAAAACTATATATAGTAATGATAGGTTCGCTGACAGTTTCGCTGTCAGCGAAACTATTCTGCTAATGTCACAGTTTTGCCCGGCTGAGACCAACAGTTTCGCTCATAGTTTCGCTGTGACAGCAAAACTAAACTAATTAACCAACATACAAAAGTAAACTAACATTAAGCCTATTACAAAGAAATATAAACATAACCTAATCTAAGGTGACTCCAACCTATACATGATCTTCAATACTCCCCTAGTTTGGACCTCACCGTCTTCCTCACTCTTGATTTGACTTCTTAGTTCCAGTCTCTCCAGCTGCCTTTGATATTTCTTTAGTAGCTCCTGCAGTAACATCCTCAACACGTGCACTTGCCTCAGAAAATTTCTTTGTTTGGTCCTGCACATCCATCCTCAGCTCATCTTTTGCTCTAACCTTCTTAGCCAACTTCTTCACCTCAGCCCTCACTCCCCTCACCTTGTTAGCCACAGACATGAACAATCCAGCTTCTTTACTCATTTCAGCTCCAGCTCCTACTTTTATATGATTCTCACACAGGACAAGTAGATCTTCATCACACAAGGCAAATATCTCCATCGGGTCAAACAGCCTAAATTCTCCTCCATTCTTTAGTCTAATCACCGCTTCCCCAGTATTGTTATCATAAAACCATTTCTCAAAACTCTGAAGCTGTTGGGGATGGGGATCCGGCACTCTAACTCTGCTCACAGACTTTGGGGGTTTCACCCTCAGCATAATCCTCCCTTTTCCAGTTTCCCAATCTTTGTCCTTCTTTGACCTCCTTCTATCCGCCTTCATGAATCCGAATGCCTAAAAGTTGTGATTCATTCCATTCTTGATCTCCTCCTCCAGCATCTTGGCCCTCTTACTAAGATTAGCATCAATCAATGGTAACACAACTAACCTTCTTAAGTCCCACTTAGGCAAGGTCTTAAATGCCTTCCTCTTATGCAGATATGTAATCCCTCCCTCTCTCCTCTTGATCATGAACATCTTGAGGCCGGGGTTGTATTTCCAGCTTATGATCTTCTTATCAGCTTCCTTTCTTCTCATCCCTGGCATATTTTGAAATAGAGGAGTTAGCTCCTCAGGCTCCTTCTCTCTCACAAACCATTCTTCTTTTGTCATCTCAAAAACATCTCCTTCATCCTCGCCCTTCTTGGCAACATAAGTCGATGGTCTCTCATCGACCTCATAGTAGTCAGGCTCAGAATCATAGTCAATTAACTATTCTTCCTCTTCCTCCTCATCTATTAATCTCTTGTTAGCACTTTCCACTGGATTATCTCTCATAACCTCCTCTCCCATCAGATCCTTCTCTATGTCAAAGTCCAAATTCACAAACACAGCCACAATTACCTTTTCTACATTCTCAGACCTCCCCGTCACATTGTCAGTCTCAACATCCTTTCTCACACCTGAACCCCCAGCCTCCTCGGCTCTTGCATCAGAAGTGCCCTCTCCTGTCCTAGAGGATGTACCCACATTGAGAAATTGGTACTTAGCAGTATCAGTCATATCATCTAACTCAGATTGAATCAAAATGATTAAACCTTTTTCAGAGTTATCTCTGAGAAAATAATATCGAATTTTGATATGCTTTGTTTTTGAGTGTTGAACAGCATTAGCTATAATAAACATAGCAGTAGTGTTATCAATGTAAATAGGAGTTTTAACAAAATTGAACCCGATATGCAGCAGTTGGTTTTGTAACCAAAGGATTTGAGAACATCCCGCTGAAGCAGCTATGTACTCAGCTTTTGCGGATGAAACGGAGACATTTGTTTGTTTCTTAAATTGCCATGAGACTAATCTGGGACCTAAAAACTGGCAACCACCCGTCGTTGATTTACGATCTTGGCAACATCCTCGATAATCACTATCTATATATCCATGTAACTCAAAGTTTCCTTCATAAGGATACCATACCCCTAAAGCCGAATTTCCTTTGAGATACCTGAATATTCGTTTAACAGCGATTAGGTGAGATTCCTTCGGGTCAGATTGGTACTGGCACAAACACAAATAGCATACATTATATCAGGTCTAGATGCAGTAAGATACATCAGAGATCCAATCATAGATCTGTATAGAGTTTGGTCAACTGATTTTCCTTTCGGATCAGGTTCAATCTTGGTATGTATGTCAGCTGGAGTTCTGATGGATTGACAATCTTACAGTTCAAATTTCTTCAAGAATTTTTCAATGAATTTCTCCTGATTAATAAAAATTCCATCTGCAAACTGCTTCACTTGAAGACCAAGGAAAAAGTTAATTTCTCCCATAGAACTCATTTGGAAACGAGACTTCATGATTTCTTCAAATTCATTACACAATTTTGGACTTGTAGAACCGAATATGATATCATCAACATACACTTGAACACATAAGAGATCTCAGCATCCTTCTTTATAAACAAAGTAGGATCAATTTTCCCTCGCATGTATCCATGCTGGATCAAATGTTGTGATAATGTTTCATACTAAATTCTAGGAGCTTGATGAAGACCATACAATGCTTTACTAAGCTTGTACACACGATGAGGATATTCTGCATCTTTGAAACCTAGAGGTTGCTTGACATAAACATCATCAGTGATTAGTCCATACAAGAAAGCACCTTTAACGTCCATCTAATACACCTTGAATTTCATGAATGATGCATAAGCCAGGAAGACACGAATTGATTCATGTCTTGTAACTGGAGCAAATACTTCATCATAATCTATATCTTCTTCTTGGGTGTAACCTTGTGCAACGAGTCTCGCTTTGTTGCGAACAACCTTTCCCCGATTGTCTGATTTGTTTCTAAACAACCATTTTGTGCCTATGGCATTTTCTCCTTCAGGTAAATCCATAAGCTTCCACACTTCCTGTTTTGTAAGGCCCCATTCTCGGGACGCTTACAGCTAGTCAATCATTGCACATAAAACATAAAACATATATTTACATTTGCTAAAACATCGCAGCGGAATACTTAACAAACCATTTCATATATTAATGACCACTTTTACAAGACAATACAATCATTGTTAACCATTACAAAAATGTCATTTGACATAAAATGGATGCCATCCCCAAAAAACTTGCTAAGTAGCTACCCCGTGCCATCCTCAGCAACCATCACCTGCCAGCTGGAAAATACATAAAAGTCAGCGTTGCTGAGTGAGTTCTAGTTTTATAAATAAAATACTTTTCTTTCGTTAGAACATAACCTTCGTAATCGTATGTGATCACACATCATACGTACACATTGATAATATTATTATTATCTTCATCATCGTTCAATTCTTACATTTCGTACATTCATCATTATCTTTCACTTCAATATGGATCCTGTCTCATGCAATACCTGACTCATGTCTGAAGACCGACAGTACCGGGGTACGCGACAAGGATCCCCTTCGAGTCATGAAGACTCCCTTCAAGTCACGAAGACTCCCTTCGAGTCACAAAGACTCCCTTTGAGCCACAAGGACTCCCTTCGAGCCACAAAGACTCCCTTCGAGTCACAAAGACTCCCTTCGGGTCAATCTCATGGATTAAACCCCTTACGAGTCTATTATGACACACAGTCACTCACCTCAGTCTTGCTTGCAAGACTATTATTATGTTCCACTTTTCATTATTGTTATCTTTCACTTCGTACATAATACTTAACGTTCATTCATAGCCATACCACGTAAAGTCATACATCAAACATAACGTATTATAAATCATAATATGTAATAGGAACATAAAGTCAACATAACACATTCATACATAGCATCACACTAACGTCACATACCCCATCACACATCATCATAAACATCATGCATCAACAATTCACATACGTTCAACATAAAAACATAACCGACCCTCCGTGGGGCAGCGGGGGTTCGGGGGCGGCAGCCCCTGGCAGCGGGGTCCTAGGGGTAGCAGCCCCTAGTGGGGTCCAAGGGGCAACGCCCCTGGCTGGGGCCGGGCTGACCTGGAAAAATCGATCTTCCTGTTTAAACCTTTTAAATTCTTGAACATTTAAAACATACATTCGGTATGCATTTCCTGCCCTAAACAAGTTTAAAACCTTTAAAATAGGGGATCTAGAACTCACCTGAACTCAGCGAGTAGCTTCTCAATCAAGCTTTCTAAGCAAGGTTCGCACTACACAGCCTGCAGATAAGTTAACACTCAAAGGGGTTAGTTTCTGCCTAATTTCGCTGCATGATCAGCCGTTTCGCTGCTAGTTTCGCCAACAGTTTCGCTGCCACCTTCGCTGGCAGTTTCGCTGGCATCTTTGCTGCCAGTTTCGCCCAACTTTTGTTGGAAATTCAAGTCTGCGAGACTACCTGCGAAACTATATTTTCGCAGGAAGATCCATAGTTTCGCTGGACGACTACATAATTTCGCTGGATGAACATCCAGTTTCGCAGAACGGGCTGAAATTACAAACCAACCCATTTTCGACCCAAAACTTCAATCTTATACACCTAAAACCTTGGTTCATCACCCAAGAAGCTATATCTAAGCTTCTTACATGTTTTCTTACACAAAAACATGAGTTTTGGGCGATTCTTTGCCACTTTCAAAAACCCCAAACCCTAGAATCCGGGTTTACCCTTAAAGAACTGATTAAACGATGTTTCATACCTGGATTCTTGGTCTTTTCTTGTTGTTTGGATGCCCACAAACACCGATCTTCAATCTCTTGATCAACTGAGCCTTGAATCACCACTTTCTCTCCACTTTCTCTCTTTACACTCTCTCTCTAGAAGTTGGGTGTTGAGTTGCAAATGAGAGTGGCTCAAGCTGACTCGTTTATATATACCAGGCATTCCCGGGACCTTAAACTCGCCGAACACATAACCCGCGAGGTCTACTCGGTCCATAGTCCATTTCCCGCTTATTTTCTTTAAATAATCCCGGCGAAGCCCATTATTATCAATTGGCTCGTTACAACTTTATTCCCGGCGTTACTTGTTTGCGGAATTGCAATAACTCTTCTTGCATTGCCACAATCCAACTATTGTCCTTTAATGCTTCGATGATGTTTTTAGGAACAATTTGAGATAGAAAACATGAGTATAAGTAGAGATTTGCTTGTTCTGAATGACTTCTCGTCGTTCTCTCATTCAATGGACTGATAATCTGAGACGTAGGATGGTTCTTGTGAATACGAGACATAGTAATCTTATTTCCTTAAACATTAACATCCAGATTAGATTGGTTCAACTCAGAAAGCTGATGCAATAAGTTTGAAGTATGTGGATTGAAATTAGGAACTTGAGTCAGTGAGTTGATAAAGTAATCATGATTATCAGTAACAACTACATCATCAAAAATTGATGACGTTCCAGACTCAGGTTGTATAATTTAAGGACCAACATTAGGAATAGGTTGTTAAACATTAGAATTTTCAGAAATGGATGTTCTTGTGCTTGATGAGAGTGAGATTGATCATGAGATATAAAACAAAATACATGATCTTTAACAAATGAGAAGAATGGGTAATCTGGGCTAGAATCATCCATATCATCAGAATCAGAATCATCACTGAAAGATCCGAGATCTCCTCCTTGTTTCTTTTTCTCACCTGGAGAGTCAAACTAGTTAGAATTAAATGAGTTTGACAAAGAATCTAAATCAAACAACCAAGCTAGACCATTTTGCAACTAATGGAAAAGAGTTTTCAAGAAATTTAACACTAAAAGTTTCAAGAATAACATTCATCCTAGAGTTATAAACTCTAAAGGCTTTTGAAACCGATGAATATCCAACAAAAAATCCATCATCAGATTTTGCATCAAATTTTCCTAGCTGGTCACTTGAATTTAACATCAAAACTGGACAACCAAAAGATTTAAGAAAATCTATATTAGGTTTCCTGCCAAACATCAACTCCTAAGAATTTTTCTGTTTATCTTTCACAATCAATGTACGATTCTATATAAAACATGCAGTGGATATGGTTTCATCCCAGAAAGTAATTGGAATCTTTGCATCTGCTAACATAGAGCATGCAGCCTCAATCAAAGTTGTGTTTTTCCTTTCAGCAACTCCATTTTGTTATGGAGTTCTAGGAGCACTGAACTGACAAGCAATACCTTATTCTGCACAAAATATGTCAACATTAAAATTTTTAAATTCAGTTCTATTATCACTTCTGATAATTTTCACCTTTTGTTCTAATTGATTTTCTACTTTAATGATGAATTCTTTTAACAATTCAGCAGTTTCAGATTTAGCATGCAAAAAGAAAACCTATGAAAATCTTGTAAAGTCATCAATGATAACTATACAATAAGATTTCTTTCCAGTACTCTGCACATTAGTTGGTCCGAATAGGTCCATGTGCAACATCTGGAGAGGCTTGGAATTTGAGTTTATCAGCTTGGGCTTATAAGACGCTATGTGTTGCTTTCCTTTTAAACATGCTGAGAAGTGATCTGTTGTAGCAAACTTCTTTGTTGGAAGTCCTACTACATGATTTCCTACTACAAGCTTGTTCATGTTCTTGAAATTGGAATGCCCGAGACGTCTATGCCATAACTGGCTTTCGACATTTGATGCTTGAGCAATTAGGCATGTTGTTTCTGTAGATGGATCTACTTGAGACATATCTAACTTGTATACATCTTGATCACGAACAGCTTTAACAACTACCCATTCTTTACTTATCTGAAAACCTGGCTTCAAAATATAACAAAAAGAATCATTAAAAAAAAACAGAGTAAGATTTGTCACAAATTTGGGAAACACTTAAAAGATTAAAGTTCAACTGTGAACAATAGTTGACTTTATCAAAACTAATAATCCCATTGGACATTGTTCCTTCTCCTGTTATTTTACCACCTGCATCACCTCCGAATGCAACATGAGTACCATCTTTTAACTTAAAATCTTGAAGCCAGGCATGGTTCCTGTCATATGCCGGCTACACCCACTATCAACATACCACGTGTTAATTGGTCTTCTTGGGCGTACCTGCATTTCAAAGAGATTTAAGTTGAGTTATCAACCCAAGCCGATATGGTCTTGGGCTTGCCAAATTTATCAACAATGGTAAACTGTTTGAAATGAAGCTTATTCAAATCAGGCTTCTATTGCTGTTTAAATTTACCAATTTCGTTTCTGACAAATTTTTGATTATCTTTGATTTGCATAGTCCGTAAAGCATGGTAACGTTTTTCAAGATCACAGTTTAGGTAATTCTAACAATCAGAAGAAACATTTTTAGAAAACCAACACTTTGATTTCTTTGAAATTATGGATTTACATATCCATTCCTTGGCGAGTTCCTTCGGAAGTAGCAATTCTTAGTTTTGTGAGTTCTTTCATCCTAAATGGTACAATACTTGTTAAAATAACAATCAGCTGTTGAATGGTTTTTCATATCACAAATGTGACAATACCTGTTAGAGAAACATTCATCAGTCTTATGATTGTACATATCATATATATCACAGTACCTTTGTTGAAATTTAAACAACTGTTGATTAACTTTTGATGTGGAAGCCACATTTGATCCTTGTTTTGATTTAGGAGTTGCAAAGTTAATCCGTTGTTTTTGATTTGAGAGTTTGTTCTTTTAAAATATGGGTTTTGACTTTTGTTCATTAACACCATTCCTAGACACCTTAGATACAAATCTTTTATTAACAGCGAAAGACTTTGGAACTGAACCTGTTTTTAGATCAGAGTTATATTTGTTCCTTGAGTTTGGTTTGATTTCAAGAATTATGTTCATATCAAAAGTACCCGCAGACACAAACTTCACTGGTTTAAACTAATTAGATTGACTTGTTCTTTGATTTTGATTGTTTTGATTTTTATTCTGAGAGGATTTAGTTTTATAATTTTTCCTTCTCCTTCTCTGGTTTCTTGATCTTGATGAATGCTGCTTGCTTTGCGATTGACCATCTTCAGTAGAAGACTCTTTTGTATTTTCTTTATCTTTTTGTTCTTTCTGCCATTTGATGAAGTCTGGATTGTTTAATCCGTAAGAAAACGAATCTTTAGATGTTACTTCATCTTGTTTTACTTTCTCTTTAATCTTTGAGTTTTGTTTATCGTTATTTACAGTTACTTCTTCAACAACATACTCTTTGGGAACAAACATTTTCTTATTCTTTGGTCGTGGTTCGTAAGATTTAACTTTCACTGGATGACCATTTTTAATCTTTTCAGAATCTTGTTCCTCAAATATCTCAACATTTGTTTTCTATTCATCACTTTCAGAATTTTTTTTCTTATTTTGAAAGGCTTTTAGCTTAGCTTTGTTTTCAGGTGAATGATCATGTGTGTTAAAGTTTTCTGGTAAAGTATTTGTGATAGATTCAGGCATGGGCTCATGTGTAAAACCTAGACCTGTTTTGTTTTTATCTTTCCTCTCACTTACCAACTATTCTACAATTGTTATAGAACTTTTAACTTTAGCTAGATCAACCTGTGTTGTAGCATGAGCTATTTTTTCTTCTTCTATATTTTTAGTCATCTCCTCAAGTTGTTTTTTAACAAGTTCAAGTTCTTGTAGAGTTTTATTCCATGAGATTTGTAGAGATAAAATCTTTTCATCAGAGACTTTGTGATAGTTTTATAGTTTGTTGTGCATTACTTTTTCTTGTTTAAGTTTGTCACAGATTTTAAATGAATATGTTCTGTAATGCTCAACTTGATCAAAACATGCTTTTGTGGACATTTCTCTCTAACTTCAATAGGAATTTCAGGATAACTTGAAGAAGAAGTCTCAAAATCAGATGATGGATGCTCAACCTATGAGTGCAACTTCTTCTGAATGCTCTTTTGAGTCAGATTTGTCACTCCAATCATAATCTTCATCATCATTTTCAAAATCCACCTCTGCCTTAGGATTATTTTCTTCAGACCAGTCTTTATTTTGAACTTCAGCAACAAGAGCTAAACTAGATGTTAGATCAACTGTGAATTATTTAGCCTAAGCACTCCAGTCATAGCCATCTTTGATGCTAACAACAAGAGCTTTCTTTGGCTCTTCAGATGATTTTGATTCATCTTTAAATTCTGGCATGGGAAGACTTTGATAAGGCTTTTGAAAGGTTTTATGACACTACTGTTGGTATCTTTGACTGCTAGAACCTGCTTGACCATTTCCACCTTAATTTCTAGGAGCTTTACATTCCCTTGAGAAATGACCATAACTGTTGCAGTTGAAACACCTTGACTTTGATTTATCAAAGCCAATAGATTTGTTTGCACTTGGCTTGTAATTCCTGTTAACATATGAGTGTTTTTGTGTTCTGTAAGAAATCATTACCATCTGCCAATTCAAGTCCATCTCTTCACATCATCAGGATCCATCTCAAACAAATCCTGCAAAACAAGATCTAACTGGGTTAGATGACTTCCTTGATAAGCATGAAACTTTCCATGAAAGCAGTAAAAGCAGATTTTGATTCATCATCCTATAAAAGGATATTAATAACATCTTTAACTTTGCTAGTTTTAACAGAGTTAGAAGATGAATTCTCTGTTTGAGGTTTAGGAGTTTAAGTTTTAGGAGGAGACTGAGGTTGAGGTTGAGTTGTATATACAAGAGCACTCGTGTAAGAAGAATCTGTAAAGAAACCAGCTCCAACGAACAAATCACCCTCGTCTTCTGGAGAATTATAATCTTTTTCCAGAAATGCATTCTCTACTGTGTTAGCTGGTGAAGCAACGTACTTATACTGAGACATTGATGCAACTCTATCATTATTTCTGGAGCACTTATCAATTTCAACTGATTCAATTTTGGCATTCAAAAGTTCCAGATCCATCAGAAACTTTTCTGTATGCTTCAACAGAATGACTGTCTGTTTCCATGAAGATGGAAGAGCATTTAGAAGTCTGTAATTTAGATCTTTGAGATCATTTTTGATACCAGCAGTTGACATTTCAGTTGTTAATTGCACGAATCTGTTCATCATTCGATTGATTGTTTCATCAGAAAGATGCTCAAACAACTCCAATTGCCTGTTGAGTTTCTGCTTTTTGAGATCTTGTATCTCTTTACCACCTTCACAAATGATCTTCAAAGCTTTGTACATGGTGTAACCAGTTTGATAACCTTCAAGTCTAGTCAAGACTTCCAATGGTAACCCCTTGCCATCAATGAATAAGCTTTGATGTCATTCTTAACCTTCCTTAAGTCATCACCTTGTAGACCATCCTCAGGATAAGTTTCTGAAGAGTCTTTTGTATAAACAAATTCTCTGTCAGGACCATCGGATGTAATTGGGATATGTGGTCCTTTCCCTATTGAGTTTCACAAATCAGTGTCAATTGAGTTTAGTTGATGCTTCAATCTAAGAGACCAGTTTTTGAAATCAGCTCTATTTTTGAGCTTGGGAACCCTGTTCTCAGAATCTTCAGACTTAACTATTTTGTATTTTTTTTGAATTAATGAAAATGACTTTATTTTTGTTGTTTTTAAATTTTAAAAAGAAACTATGAAATGAAAATATTTTTGGATTTTTAGTTTTTAAAAAAATTTCTAAGTGTTTACTGATAAGTATGAATGCTGATGCGCCTGAAATTTCTGAAATGCCTGGCTTTGAACAAGAAATGTCTAAGGGAATGCCTTGGATGAATTCTGAAATGCCCAACTGATGAAACATCTGAACAGTTCTCAAACGCCCACATAGTATAGAAACGCCTGAGGTAAAAACACCGAAACAATTCTCAAGCGTCTAGAATTGCTAAGTTTCAACAAAGTATCAAAGCAACCAAACAGTCTCAATGCGTCCAAATAGTTGCAAAATGGCTGTTCTGAAAACACCTTAACAGTGATGAAATGCCTAAACAGTTGCAAAGCGTCTGATCACTTAGCAATTTAAGTAGTTTTTCACAACTCAAGCGCCAAATTCATCATCTTCAACAGACTCAGATCTTATGAAAATCTTCAAAACTTGTTCAATTGATCTAAAAACATCCAACTAGGTAGTATATAGATTGATTAACAATCTTCAATCAACTTTTTGATTAAAAAACAACAAATCTGTTTTCTGATCGAATTACAGTCTAAAAATGAAGAACACAGTTCGAACACAAATCTGATAAATTCTCAGATTTGAACGAATTAAACACCAAATTGTGATTCAAATCATGTTTCTATGGATGAAATACAATAGAAATCAACAATTAATCGATCAAATTGCAATCAACATAGATTCCAAGTGATTCAAAGAGCTCAATAATGCCGATAAGCTCTGATCATTGAACTGAAAGCTCTGATACCATTTGATAGGTTCAAAATGGATCAATCTGTGATGATATCATAATGCAATGATCAATTCAAACACAAAGTAATCAAACACAAGCAATTACTTCAAATATTCATAGATTTCATTGATACCAAATGCTTAGGATACAATGTGTAAGAGTAAGTTACAGTTGTTCAATCTGTTGTTAGGTCTAGATCCTTTGTATAGGTTTAGATAATAAACCAACTCTTGTAATAACTTATTATAATTCTCTTTTGATAACATAATGTATTGTATGAATTATATGTTAACCCATATTATTGTGTGTTGGTTTATGTGTCATTGCAGGAAACATCAGACTTGGTAAATTTGGAAAATTGACCAAGTGCTAGAACAACTATGGATGAACAATTTTGTTCTTCTGTAGTTGTTCTCCGGAGCATAACTAAAGTCTGTGCTTCCGTAGATGTCCTACGGAAGAACAACAACTGCTGTACAAGTCTAAAGATCAAGTGGAGCTACTGAAGGAGAGCTTACTGCTGAAGAAGTACAAGAACTCCTGCGAAAGCACAACCACTGAAGAACAAATGTTGAAGACCAAGTGTTGCTGCGGAAGACCAATTGTTACTGAAGAAGAACTTCCTATGGAACACAAATTACTACGGAAGATCAAAAAGTCAACAAGTAAACATGTCAAAGCAACATCAACAAATCAATGACGACAGAAGATATTGAAGTCAAGCAAATATTCCACGTCACATCAATAACATTGTTTTTGTGATTTACAATTTCCAATGTAAATTGTGAACTCCTATGCCGGTAAACAAGGTAAGGATGCACACATACAGAAACATACTAGCGAAACAGAATAGTGAGATATTAGCAAGAAAATAGAACAGAATAGAGAGAGATTGAGAGATATCGATACTCAAATAGGTGTATATATTGATAGAAATGATATCAATCAAGGATAACTCAAGAAAAATAGCAATACAATAAGAACACAGAAAAACAACAATATAGCATCAAGAGCATCAACATCAATTGTAATTGGTTCATTGTGAATGAAAAGCAATTGAAAATCATCTTTGTGTTACATTATTAAATTGTGTTTTCAAGTTTTTTTATTTTGTTCATCGATTTCAATTTATAAACAATCCATTAAACAACAAGTATTGATAGTTCCGCAATCATTACTTGTTAAAATCAAATTGATAATTCCTGCATCGATCCTTGGATTCACAGGTGGTATCAGAGCCAAGTGCTCATTGATCTAGATTAATTGTTCTATCAGTTTGATTTGTTTAATTGGTGTTTATTTTAAACAGGTTTGTTAATTTTTTTGTTAATTAACATGAGCAATTTAGTGGTTGGTGCTTATCAACCTCCAAAGTTGGAGAACAAATCTGATTTCAAAACATGGAAAATCAGATTCAGGAATCATGTTAATTATACAGATTCTGACTTATGGGTGTCTATCACTGAAGGTCCTTATATTCCACCTGCTTTAGGACCTGATTACAAAGATAATAATCAGCCCATAAGTCTGAAAAATTTGTCACCTGATGATGCTAAGAAAGTCAAAGTCGACATTAAGGCCTATAGTATGCTTACTATGGCTTTACCTGAAGACCTATTGATCAGGTATGAAGTATACAAAACTACTAACTCATTATGGAAAATTCTTCACACTTTGTGTGAGGGAAGTGATGAGATTAGAAGTATCAGGAAGGATACCCTGCATTCACAATATGAAACATTCTATCATATTTAGGGTGAATCCGTCCCTCAACAACTCCACAGGTTTATGTAACTTGTTACAGAGATGAATATCTTTGAACTGAAGTATAGCAATGAGGAGTTAAATAAAAAGATGCTTCATTCATTACCAGAAAGCTGGACCCACACTGTGTCTATGTTCAAGAATACTCTTGATCTGAAGTCAATTGGGTTAGAAACTCTGGTTGCAAAAGTAGAAGCTTTGGAGTTGGACGAGAAAACCAGAAACAAGAGTGTTAAAGCACCTATAGCACCATACCAATTCAAAGAATCTAAGGGTGTTGGAAGTGCCTTTATCTCTAATGATGATGAAGGTAACTCTTGTGCTAAGAGTGGCATTGAAGAGGAAACCGGCTTCTATGCTGCCAAGCCCTCTAAATTGAACTCTCAAAACAATCAAAACAGAAAAGCAAAAGGAAAGGCTGATGACTCCAAAACCAATAAAACCAACAATCAAACAGAACCAATCACTATGGTTCTGGAATCAGAAGAACAGAAGGCAGCCTTTGCAGCCTTCAGCTCAAGCTTTCAAGCTTACTTGGGAAGTACCTTGACTCCTACCTACTTCTATCAGCAAGACCTTGAAGAACTTCATCCTGATGAAGTGGAAGAGATGGATCTACAATGGCAATTGGCCATGATTGCTTACAGGGCCAAGATGTACATGAGAAGGAACAAAGGACTATCTATTGCAGGAAGAACAAAAAAGATTGGCGTTGACAAATCAAAAGTGAGGTGTTACAAATGCAATTTGTATGGACGCTTCTCAAGGGAATGCAACAGCAATCAACAATCTACAACAGACAGAAGACAAGCAAATTAGAGAAGCTTCAAGCAACCTCAGCTAACAAACTCATCCCCACCGGCCACAGGTTCTTCAACAGGTACTAGTAACTCTAAAGAAACTGGTTTGATTATTTTACAGGATGGAACTTGTAATTGGAGCATGTATGAGAAGGAAGTACTAGAAGAAAATCAGGCTTTGATGGATAATATGGAAAACAAAGTTCCTCTAATGGCCAGAGAGGTAAGAGAAAGGTTATGCTCTTCCTTATGTGCTGATAAGGTTGAAAGATATAGGGTTCATGCTCAACAATTGGCTGATAAAGTCAAAGAAACTATGCTTTTAAATGAATCTCATGTAAGAGAACATAAACTTTATCAGGTCAAAATCAATTCAATACAAAAGGATTTAGACAAACTTCTGTCTGAAAATTATAATCTAAAAGCACAAGTTGAGCATTTGACCACATCATTAACAAAGTCCATGTCAGATCATGAATCTACTAAAGTGAAACTTCAAAAATTTCAACTATCATCACAGCAGTATGAGAAACTGTTAAACTCTCATATTGAATCAAAGAACAGGTCTGGGTTGGGTTTTCATGCTGTTGCACCACCAGTTAATGATAACTACACCACCCTACCTGATTTAATGACAAACAGTTTATCAAATCATTTTGTATCTAGTACCAAAAGTGAATAAAAAGATGAAAATAATAAAAAGGTAAGTGGTGAAGATACAAAAATTAGTGAAACTAATTCATCTGAATCAGAATTTTCAAAACAAAATGAATCAGAATTTGACTTTGATAACTGTGATGATTTGGATGAAGTTGATGAGCCTAATGAACAAGAAAGTGCTGGTTTGGGTAAGGGTAAAAATGCAATATAAAGTACTTGATGAAATCAAGCTACCTTATCCCCCAAAATAAAGAAATTTGTTGAAGACCATCTACACAAGAATTGGTCAGCTAAATGAAGGGATTCAGGAGCTCAACAAAAAGCATAACAGTCAACTAGCAACAAGAACTATGGAGGAAGAATAGAAAAACACTTCAGCAGAACACCTGCCGAAGAAGAAGATAGGTCCTCACACATCCGTAGAAAAGCAAAAGGAAAATGTTCCAAAGTCAACATCCATAGAAGATCTATGAAAGAAGAAAAAACAGTCTTTCGTAGAAAATCTGCGGAAGAAGAAATCATCAGAACCGAAACAGTCATCCGTAGAAGATCTACGGAAGAAGAAATCACCTGCTAATTCAACTACTAACCAGAAAGGTAAACAACAAAAAGAAGATCTTTCAGCTGCTAAGTCTGAAAAAGAATTGAAGCTGCAAAAAAAGACATTGATGAAGAAACAGAAAAAGATAGAAGCTGACTCTGATAGTGAAGCTGATGAGATGTATTGCAAATGGTATGATATGCATAATCACAGCACAGAAGAATGCTACTTCAGCAGCTATTGCTCCATATGCAACATGAACAATCATATGACTTCTGATTGTTACTTCAACAAGTATTGTGCCATATGCAACAAGAATAATCATTCTACTCAAGAATGCTTCTTCAACAAAAAGGACAAAACAAAGATTCCTAAGAAGCAAAAAGTTTAGATTGCTGAATCAGATTCACAATCTTTTGAGAATGATGAATCAAAAGTCCAAAAGCAAAAGAAGAAGCAACTAAAGAAGAAAATCTCAAAGACAAAGCCAACATCTGCTGATGACCAAGCAAAGAAGAAGAAGGAGAAGCAATAATATCAAAGCAAGACTCCTCACAAGAAGGTAGTGTTGCAGGAAGATGAAGCCTTCTTTGATCACTTTGAAAAGGGTAATCATGTACCTTAATCAAAAACAAAAGATGCTAAAACTTTTTCTAACAAAACATCATCTTCAAGTTTGAAGAACAAGGTACTCAAAGAAGAAGTGACAGAAGAAGTAACTGTGAATCAAGATCAAAGTGCATCAAGTTCTTCTTCAAAAAAATCATCCTCAACCCAAACAGAACATAATGAATAAATTGGGGCTAAAAACAATCTTGAGACATCTAGGCTTATTCATGATAGAATAACTATTCTAGATAATAATGTCAAGCCCAAGACCATTAAGGCTTGGGCTCCACTTTCTAATTGATTTCATTATTTTTGTAGGAACATCCATGAAGGACTGATAACAAGTGGTTTGTTGACAGTAGTTGTTCCAGGCATATGACAGGAAACTTTTCTCTCCTCCTTGACTTAAAACATAAAAATGCTTCATATGTAGCATTTGGTGGGGATAATAAGGGAGGTAAAATTGTTGGTGAAGGAATGGTAACAAATGGAGTACTCAAGTTTGAGAAAGTTAATTTTTGTGAAAATTTACAATACAATTTACTCAGTGTATCTCAAATTTGTGATCAAAATTATACCACCTTATTTGATAACTCTTTCTGTTACATTCTCAAGCCAGGTTTTCAAGTTCCAGCAGATTGGATCCTTCTTAAAGCACCAAGAAAAGGAAACACTTATGTTTTGGATATGAATAACACATCTATGATAAGCAATGAAACCTTCCTGATCTCTAAGTCATCAGAAGATGAATCACTACTGTGGCATAGAAGGATGGTTCATTCCAACATGAAGAACATGAATAAGTTGGTCAAACATAACTTAGTCATTGGCCTTCCTAATAAAGAATTTTATTGTTCTAATCATTGTTTATCATGTTATAAAGGGAAACAACATAGGGTGTCACATAAGTCCTAAACAATCAACACAAACACAACACCACTCAAACTGCTACGCATGGATCTTTTTGGTCCAACCAATGTGTTACGCATTGGTAAAAGGCAATATTGTTTGGTGATTGTTGATGATTTCACTAGATTCACATGGGTCTTTTTCTTAAAACATAAAAGTGAAACATCAGAAACATTAATGGAGTTTATCACTAAGATTGAAAACCAACTTGATTTAAAGATCAAAATGTTAAGTGATAATGGAACTGAATTTGTTAATCATGTTTTAGATATAGATGCATTAACAAATTCATTTAACTCTGGTTATTTGAATGTTGCAGGTCTTGTGGATACATGTTATCCTTATATACCTCCAAATTTAGGTGAAGTGTCATTGTCAGCTGAACCTCCACGATTACCCCAGACACATACTTCAAGTGTTGCTGATCCAGGCCCTTCATCTAAAACAATCAATGAAAACATTGATGGACATGGAAATTGAACTTCAGCAGAAGTTAACAATGCATCTGTAGAAGATCTTTCTACATCCGTAGATGTTCCATCTTCTTCTGGACATGATTCATTGCCTTCAACTGAAGTTTGAAATTCATCAGGAAACATTCCAACAACATTCAAGTTTACAGATTAATAAACTACAACATCTGTAGTTTGTCCTGTAGCTGCTACGAAAGCTGTACCCACATCTACAAAACCACAAAATCATGAAGATGGAGTTCATTTAGCATCAGAAGGCCTAAATAATGAGAATTATGATCACTTTCTCAATTCCCCATTTCAGCTGGATCCATCTCCATCAACCAACATTACCAACTTGGAATCATCCATTCTAGTTGAATCAGTACCAACAACAAGAATTCATAGCTATTGAAAACATTGTTGGTGATCTTACTAAAAGAACCACAAGATTTCAAAGGGGAGCTGCCAATATCTGTCTGTTCTCTTGTTTTCTTTCACAAGTGGTTCCAGCCAACATAACTATAGCATTAAAAGACAATAGCTGGATTGAAACAATGCAAGAAGAACTTCAGCAATTCAGAAAACAAAAAGTCTGGAATCTAGTTGATCTTCCTGAAGGCCAATATCCAATTGGCACAAGGTGGCTTTTCAAGAACAAACTTGATGATAGAGGTATCATTGTGAGAAATAAAGCAAGGCTGATAGCACAAGGCTATACTCAAGAAGAAGGGATAGACTATGATGAAGTCTTTGCTCCTGTTGCCAGGATTGAAGCCATTAGAGTCTTTCTAGCCTATGCATCATATAAGAAGTTAACAGTTTACCAGATGGATGTAAAATATGCCTTCTTATATGGTAAAATTGAAGAAGAAGTTTATGTTGCCCAACCACCAGGCTTTGAAGATCATGAGTATCCACACAGGGTATACAAACTTGACAAAGGTTTGTATGGCCTTCATCAGGCCCCAAGAAAATGGTATGAAACATTGTCATCCTTCTTACTCAAGAATGGTTACAAAAGTTGCACAATTGATCAGACTCTCTTCCTGAAACATGATCAGCAAGATCTCTTAGTTGTCCAAGCCTATGTGGATGATATCATCTTTGGATCAACAAACATGAGATTTTGTGAAGAGTTTGAATGTTTGATGAAATATGAGTTTCAAATGAGTTCCATGGGAGAATTAACATTTTTCCTTGGTCTGCAAGTTCATCAGAAACCAAATGGCATTTTTATCAATCAAGAAAAGTATATGAATCAAATCTTGAAGAAATACAACCTTGCTGATTCATCTTCATGCAAAACACCAGCATCAACAATAGATAAGATTGTACCTGATCCTAAAGGGAAGTCAGTTGATCAAGATTATATAGATCTATGATAGGATCTTTAATGTACTTAACTGCCAGTAAACATGACATAATGTTTGCTATGTGTGTTTGTACTAGGTACCAATCAGACCCCAAGGATTCAAATATGAATGCAGTGAAGAGGATATTCAGATACCTCAAAGGGAAGCCAACTCTAGGAATTTGGTATCCCAAAGAAGGAGAATTCAACCTCTACTCATATTCTGATAGTGGCTTTGGAGGGTGTAACAACAACAGAAAATCCATAACTGGTGGATGCCAATTCATTGGACCAAGACTTGTTTCTTGGCGGTGCAAAAAGCAAACAAATGTATTAGTATCCACAGCTGAGGCTGAGTACATAACTGCTTCAGCTGGTTGCTCTCAAGTTTTATGGTTTCAAAACCAATTACTTGATTATGGTTACAACTTTCTTCAAACACCAATACATATTGATAACTCAGCTGCTTTGTTCATCACTGCTAATCCAGTGCAACATAGTAAAATAAAACACATAGAAATCACATATCGTTTTTTGAGAGATTGTTTAGAGAAAGGTTTAATCAAATTAATTAAAGTAGATACAACAAATTAGCTTTCTGATTTATTCACTAAAGCCTTTGACTCAGTGAGATTTAATTTCTTAATTGAGTCCTTAGGCATGATCAACTTAGACTAAATAATCAACACAAAGAAAAGCATGATCTGTCCTTAAATTTCTTAATATGAAAAAAAAACCAAAAACATACATAAAACATATAAAACTCTAAAAAAATATTGTTTTAGTTTCATGTTTTCTTGAATAAGCAGTTCATATCATGGGAAATGAAAGTACACTATACCTTTGCTTAATTTCCAGAATTTTATCACACAATAAATACTGACCAGATGTGATTTGATATGTGAGTAGGTAAAGCTTGAGTGGAAACTATACAAGTTCATGCATAACATAATGCCAAGGTGACTAATTGTGGACAATTCCATTTTGAGGAACAAGCAAGTAAGTCTTATCCTGCTATGATCAACTTATTCACCTATGCATACTATGTTGTGACACTTTATAACCTCTATCTTTGCACATCATGGACCCTTTGTTTTGTGTAAACAAAGAACTAGGTTCACAGGCACCTTTGTTTTACGTAAGTGAAGACCTGGTGTCCTGTTGATGATGATCAAAAAGATTCCAAAAAGGAACAGCTCTAAAAAAATCCAATGTGATCAACTGTACATTACTTCAGAGGTTACAAATCATATCAGCATTAATAAGATTTCAAAGAAATCTTAAGATAGAGCTTATAACTTAAAGAACATAGTTTTAAGTGTGAAAAAGTGATAAATTGACTCACAAATGAAGGACAAACTCTAATGTGAATTGAAGGTGGAGTCCATATTTGTCTATCTTTAATCAGTACCAAAACATGATAAACAGCATGACAAGTTGAAACTACACTCTTGCTTGAATTTATGTGGATTATAATACTTGCAATCAGCACTAGATCTATGTATTCTCTCATTAAACAAAACTGGTTTAGGAAGTTGCTTAGTGTCGTAGTATGATTCCATTGCACGATGCAAATGCTTGTAAATAGTTTTTTGTTCTTTTCTTTGCCTATACGTTGGACAGATAATTGCTTTTCATGCTATTCTCTTAATAAATTTTTGATAAATGCATAATTTCATGATTAATCAAAAATTTAGGGGGAGTAGTAAATCAACATGAAAAATCTGATCTGAGTATCAAATGTGTTTCATTTATTAAATGAAGAAAGTTGGAACCTGAGCACTAACTTGGCTGCATGATATCTACAAGTTTTTAACAAACCATGTCTTGCACAATTGCCATGAAGCAAAGTAAACAAGGTCTAATAGCAAACAACAAATGATCTAACATTATGTTAAGATCATACATCAAAAAGAGCAAAAATTGCCTTTCCGTATATTGGTAACCTACGGATAAAACAACAAATTCATAACAAATTTTGCCTTTCGTAGATGTTCCTGTGGAAGAATTAATTAAGGATAAAACATCTAAGTTTTGCCTTCCGTAGATGTTCTGCGGAAGAATTAACTAATCATTAAAAACAAAAATTGTCTTCCGTAGATGTGCTGCGGAAGAATAAAATTAAAACAAATCAAAAAGGAAAGTTCTGCTTTCCGTAGATGTGCTGCGAAAGAGTAAACTTGTGGATAAGCATGAAAGGGTAATTAGGGTTAAGGGTCTCACAACATTAAATAAAAGGTTTTAATAGTGTCTGAGGGAGTATAAATGATAATCCAACCGTTGTCATTTTTATTCACTTTTTCAGAACCCTTTTTCAGACCTAGAAAAACTCACTCAAACCAAAAACCCCTTTCTCCACCAACATTCAAATTTTCATTCCGCACAATAATCCTTGCCAAAATCACCTCTCAAACAACATTAAAATGGCCAATCGATTCATGAAAAATCACAATGTCTGTGCTTTTCTTAATCTAGAAGACTCAGTAGCCGATGGGTACAGGGATATTATCAGGTATCTGAGAAGATCAAGATTGTTCTATGCTCTATCTACAGACCCTGTTATCTATCAAGATCACATAATTGATTTCTGGAACTCAGCACGAATTGAGGAGGAGCAGGATGAAAAGGTAATCTATGCTGCAATCAAAACGAACAGCTGAGGGTAGATGAACAAATAATAAGGAGGGTGCTGGAGTTAGGAGAAGGTGAAGAAGGACACCCTGATGTATTCAACCATGAATACATTAAAAAAGTTTTTCAATTGATGGGATATGATGGTGATTATAGAAATGGTGAAATCAAGAAGGGAAGGTTATGTAAGCTATATAGATTTCTATGTCACACTTATCTGAAGTGTATGTCAACAGGACGTCAGGGCTGGACAGATTTTCAAGGCATATCTCCTGCGGAATCATCGATATATTTGAAGGGAGGACGTACAATTATGCTAAGCACATTCTGGGATGTTTATATGACCACATAAGGGTGGAAAAGGAAAACAAGATGTATATGTTCTCAAGGTTGCTTCAGCTGATCATAAACGAAACTATGCTCAATGTTGATAGAGTGTAAGGCCCCGTTCCCGGAACGCTTATAGCTGGTCAATCATTGCACACAAAGCATTAAACATACATTAACTTTACCAAAATATTACAGCGGAATTCTTTTAAACAAACCATTTCATTATAATTGCTTTTGCAAAATAATACATTTCAGTTAACCGTTACAAAATATCACTCATTGCATTACATCACAAAAACATTATAATTCAAACAACGAATGCCATCCAAAAATGCCAAGTAGCTGCCCCGTGCCATCCTCAGCAACGTTACCTGCCAACTGGAAATTACATAAAAGTCAGCTTTGCTGAGTGAGTTCTAGTTTTATAAATAAAATACTTTTCTTTCGATTAAAACCGTACTTTACTTTCGTAAGCGATCATACATCATACGTACAAATAGATAATCTCATTATTATCTTTCATCATCGTCAACTTACATTCACTCATTCTCTTTCTTAACGTACATTTCATTCGATCATTATTACTTTCACTTCTCTATGCTCCAGGATAATGCCTCGAGCTATACCCCAAACATCATGCACAAGGCGGGTACTGGGCCGAAGACTATAAATAGACTTCAAACATCATGCCCGAGGCGGGCCCAGCACCGGGGTATCATCATTTGGACCAATGCCATGTGCTATACCCCAAACATCATGCACAAGGCGGGTACTGGGCCGAAGACTATAAATAGACTTCAAACATCATGCACAAGGCGGGCCCAGCACCGGGGTAAGCGACAATGGTCCCGTACGTATGGTTAGTCACAAAGTCTAGACCCTAGTGTGCATCCTTCTGGGGTAGCTAACCCGCACACCGTTGAGCTAACACCTTTCATTGGGTGTGAACCTCCTTACAGTGCTTGCAAGACTTTCTTACTTCCGATCGTTCATTAATGCATGCATTCATTCTTACTTATCTTTAGTTATCTTCCACTTTCGTTAAGTACTACTTTACATAAGCATATTCATACATCACACTACGTAAGGTCACGACATAAACATAACATGGAACAACATCATCACAACAGCATACAAAGCATTCAAATCGTAAACAAACACAGTTCCCCATAAAACCTCCTTTCTTAACACTTAAGCTCTACATCCCAAAATCTCAGAAAATTCTGTCCCCTTAAAGAAATACGGCTGAGCAAACAAATGCGGATGAACAGACAAATGCGGATGAATAAACAATTGCGGATGGGTAACCAAATGCGGATGAACAACTCAGCAAATATTCTAAGTGTCCCAAAGAAATGCGCATGAACACTGTAGCGAATGCGCATGCATAAAGCACATGAAAGTTTTCAGAAAATATTACGTCCAATGAAGTGCGTATGAACCAAATACGGATGACCGAAGCAAATGCGCATTGACAAAACAAATGCGGATGAACATACAACAAATGCGGATGAACACTTAGCAAATGCGGGTGAACAAAATAGTTGATGTTCATCAAATGCAGATGAAGACATAACTAATGCGGATGAACAACACTTATGCAAATATTCAAACTTAATGCAGATGATCTACTAACCTGAAACCGCATCTTACACTATAATCAGTTCCCAATCCTCATTCTTATACATTCATCGCACTGATCTAGCATGCTAATCTCTTAGAACAAGCATACAACCACATAAACCGAGCAAAACATACAGGCCCTAACACACCCACTAAAAGAACAGGGCCAAACTTACGATACAAAATACTAGACATATTTAAAAGTTAGTTGCATGCAATTCCAGAAACCAGGGATCTAGAACTCACCTTAGCAGCCTTCGAGTATGACTTCCTTCAAACCCGTTTTCAAATGAGTTCAAACACCTAAAACCCACCAAATCACACCACCTGAACACACAAACAAACACACATAAGCATACAACCGAGGCATAGACCAGCCAAGAACAACTTAAAATGGTGAATTCCTACCTTGAATTCAAATTCTTCTTCTTCCTTCTCTCTAAAACCGAAGCTCTTCTCTGCTTTCTCTCTCTACAATCTGGTGAAAAGAAAATATGCAGAAAGGTGTGGGCGGCCATCACCTTTTGCACCCACTTTTAATCTTTTTGTCCTTTTGACACATTTAGCCCCTCAACTAAGGTTAAATTGTCTTTTCTTTCTTTTTCTGCACGTTTATACTTTCTTTCTAGTCTTTTAAAAATTTTTCGGGTGTTACAAGTCCACCCCCCTTATATAGGTTTCGTCCCCGAAACCTATTATTCCTCAAACAAATGTGGGTAATGCTGCCTCATCTCTTCTTCAGTCTCCCACGTAAACTCGGATCCCTTCCTGTGCTTCCACTGTACACGCACTAGGGGAACCACTTTATTCCTTAACCTCTTCTCCTTGCGATCAATGATTGCCACTGGTTGCTCCACATAATTGAGCCTTTCATCAACTTCAATATCTTCCAGTGGTACAACAATATCTTCGTCAGCTAAACACTTCCGCAGATGAGATACATGGAATGTAGGGTGAATTCCACTTAACTCATCGGTAACTCCTACCTGTAGGCCACCTCTCCTACTCGAGCAATGATTCGGAAAGGCCCTATGTATCTCGGGCTCAACTTGCTCCGCTTTCTAAACCGAATGATACCCTTCCAAGGTGTGACTTTCAACATAACTCTATCGCCCACCTGGAATTCAATCGGTCTATGTCTCTTGTAGGCATACGACATCTGCCTATCTTTGGCTGCCTTCATAAAGGCTTTGATCCTTTCAAGCTTCTCAGTGGTAGCCTCGATCACCTCAATACTTCCTAACTCCTTCTGACCAATATCACCCCAACAAACGGGTGTTCTACATCTCCTACCGTATAGCGTCTCAAAAGGGGGCATACCAATGCTGGCATGATAACTGTTATTGTATGAGAACTCCGCTAACGGTAAGTGGTCATCCCAACTACCTTCAAAATTAATGACGCATGCCCGAAGCATATCCTCAAGCGTCTGAATGGTTCTCTCCGACTGACCATCCGTCTGTGGATGATAAGCCGTGCTGATGTGTAACCTCATCCCCATTGCATCATGAAATCTCTTCCAGAACTTAGATGTAAATCGAGTGTCACGATCAGAAACAATAGACACCGGCACACCGTTACGAGTTACAATCTCCCTGATTAATAGATCCGCTAACTTCTCAGATGAATACATCTCTCGGATCGGTAGGAAGTGAGCACTCTTCGTTAGATGGTCGACTATCACCCATATGGCATCGTACCCTTTCACGGTACGCGGTAGCTTCGTGATAAAGTCCATGGTGATATGCTCCTACTTCCACTCGGGTATATCCAAAGTTTGGATCTTACCGTATGGCTTCTGATGCTCCGCCTTCACTTGCAAGCAAGTAAGGCACTTACTCATGTACTCCACTACGTCACGCTTCATACCCGGCCACCAATAATCTTTCTTCATATCCTGATACATTTTCATGGCACCAGGATGAATGGAGTATTGAGTCTTATGAGCTTCATCCATGATCTTCCTACGTAGATCCCCATAACGAGGAATGCACATTCGTCCGAATCGGGTTCTAACACCGAGAGTGTTTTCACCCAATTCCGTGACTAGACCTCTCATCCTTTCAGAGTTAAGATGATCTTCCTTCAACGCCTCATCTTGAAACTCCTTGACCTTCTTCATCACATCGGAGGTCAAAATCAATTGGTAAGCCTTCACCCGAATTGGTTCAGGCCTCTCCTTTCGGCTAAAGGCATCCGCCACTACGTTGGCTTTGCCCGGATGGTAATGGATTTCACTATCATTATCCATTATCAGTTCCAACCATCTCCTTTGCCTCATGTTCAAATCCTTAGAGAAGTCTTGGATGAATCTCCTATAATAGCCCGCCAACCCCAAGAAACTACGGATCACGGACGGCGTCCTTGGAGACTTCCATTGCATCACAGCTTCCACTTTTGCCGGGTCTACCATAATCCCCTCGGGATTCACCACGTGACCCAAAAACTAAACCTCGCGTAACCAGAACGCGCACTTAGAGAACTTAGCATACAACTTCTCCCTTCTCAACGCCTCTAATACCTCTTGAATGTGACCGGCATGTTCCACCTCGCTCTTCGAATAAATCAAGATATCATCGATGAACACAATCACTGATTTATCCAACATCGGCCGACACACTCGATTCATCAGATCCATAAAAGCAACTGGCGCGTTGGTTAAACCGAAAAACATAACGAGGAACTCGTAGTGTCCATAACGCATACGAAAACCTGTTTTAGGAATATCCTGCTCCTTCACCTTCACTGATGGTAACCATATTGGAGATCTATTTTCGAAAACCAACTGGCACCTTGGAGTTGATCAAACAGGTCATCAATCCTCGTCAATGGATACCGATTCTTCACCGTCAACTTGTTCAGCTCGCGGTAGTCAATACGCATCCTCATACTACCGTCCTTCTTCTTTACAAACAAAACGGGGCACCCATGGAGAGATACTTGGTCTAATGAACCCCTTATCAAGCAACTCTTGCAGTTGCTCCATAAATTCCTTCAGCTCAGAGGGGGCTAACCGATACGGTGCCTTAGCAACAGGTTGGGCACCGAGTATCAGGTCGATCTGAAACTCAATCTCACGGTCCGGCGGTACTCCTGGTAAATCTTCTGGGAACACGTATGGGAAGTCACACACAACCAGTACATCGGACAATTGTGGTGTTGGCGTATCAACATCTTTTACGTAGGCCAAGTAGGCACTACATCCACGCCTCATACACTTTCCCGCCACCGCCATTGAAATCGCCTTCGGAATCGTAGTAACTCGATCACCGTAAATCGTCACCGAACTCCCGTCAGGCGCTGTCAGTCCAATCATCTTCTTGCGACATACGATATTCGCCTCGTAGGCCGCTAACCAGCCCATTCCCAGGACTACATCGAAACCGCCTAAGGTCACCACGAATGGTCTAACAGGAAATTTATGATCTTCTACTTTTATGACACAGCCTTCCATCATCTCAGAAATCCTGGTAGACTTACCTATGGCAGTTTCTACATCAAAGGGCTCGTCAATACTCCTACTCCTTAAAGGCAACTTAGCACAAAAGGCAGTAGAAATGAAGCTCTTACTAGCACCGGAATCAAATAACACGGAGGCAAGAGTTTGGTTTACTAGGAACGTACCTGACACAACATCGGGGTCCGTCCTAGCCTCCTCCTGGGTCATCGTGAATGCTCTGGTGCTTGCTTTCTGCCCTTTGGTTTCGGTCGTCTTCTTCGCTCCGGAAGACGACCGGAACCCTCAGCCCTTGGCTTCTTGCATTCCCTGCTCATGTGACCCTCTCCATTACAGTTAAAAATCTGGCCATATGACAATCCTTTGCTATATGCCCTGTACTCCCACACAGGAAGCATACATTCAATCCCGCCTACATTCTTCAAAATGCTCCTTTCCATATTTGCCACACCTCTTCGACCCCGCACCAGATGTGACCACACGGCGGTCATCCACCCGTGCACGCTTGTTGTTTGTCGTGGCACCACCCCCACCAAACCTCTTCCCATTCCAGTTCCGGTCACCACTACCTTTCTTACTCACCTCAGCCACCACCACTTCCCTTTCAGCATACAGCCTCCTTGCCAGATCAACCATCGACCTGAACGTACTTGGCCGAACAGCGATCATATGCCTGCGAATATCCGCTGGCAAGCCCTGAATATACCTCTTGATCTTTCGCGACAGAGGTGTCACCTGATCCGGCACCAGTCGTTCCATCTCGTTAAACTTGGTGGTGTATTGCTGACGCGTCATGGTTCCCGCCTCCAGCTATAGGAACTCCCTCTCAACCTTGTCGAGCTCTCGGTGAGGACAAAACTCCTCGATCACCAGTTTCATCAACTCATTCCACCTCATCCTGCCAATCTCTCTACTACCCTCGGCCTGGACAATATTGTCCCACCAACATAGGGCCGAATCCACAAATGAGTGGGTGGCGAACTTCACCTTCTGATCTTCCCGGCACTCGCTGATATCTAGAATAGCTTCCATCTCTCTCACCCGCCGGTGAGCAGCAGCCGCAGTGCCATTTCCGTCAAAAGTCGGGGGCTAGCATCTTTGAAATGCCCCATAGTTACAGCCTCGTGCTATCTCCTGCACAGGCTCTTCTCCTTCTTCTTCACTGGAGACAACCGTCTCAGTCTCCGGTTGCTCCCTTTCCTCCGCTGGTCTCCTCCTTTCCTTCCTCTCTCCTTCTCGTACAGCCTTAATCACTTCGGTCACCATAGACGGTAGAATCGTCTGCATGACCTGGTGAACCTCTTCCACCACCGCCTCCTTCACTGAGGCCCTTAAATTGACACTCTTATCACCACCCTCCGGATGAGGGGTCTCGGGCTCTTCATGAGCCACCTCTTCAGCCCTAGGCCTTCCTCTCGTGACACGTGGTCCAGCACCACGTCCACCACGACCTCCACCTCGAGAAGCCTTCGAGGATCTACCACCGGCCATCCTCTAATACGCTATAAGATTCAAACACCAACACGGTCATTCAAGGTAACAACTCAGTTTATGTCAAGTATAGTAAGTCCCTAATTACAGTGGCCAGTTGTGATTAGCCACTTACTTTACTCTTCATACCCCAAGCATTTTTGATCCTGACTTCATCAGTATCTAAATCTACTAAGAAGCACATAAATCACATAACATGCGCATGTAATACTGGTTAACATTAAGAAATACCTGATGGAACGCAGCTACTCGGACTGGCATCCTTTCCCTTTGTCCCATTCTCATTTTAAGTTTAGGTTTCTTTTGAAAATATTTACCCGTTTCACTTAAACTTTGTCTCTGATACCAACTTGTAAGGCCCGTTCCCGGAACGCTTACAGCTGGTCAATCATTGCACACAAAGCATAAAACATACATTAACTTTACCAAAATATTGCAGCAGAATTCTTTTAAACAAACCATTTTATTATAATTACTTTTGCAAAATAATACATTTCAGTTAACTGTTACAAAATATCACTTGTTGCATTATATCACAAAAACATTATAATTCAAACCACGGTTGCCATCCAAAAATGCCAAGTAGCTGCCCCGTGCCATCCTCAGCAACGTTACCTGCCAACTAGAAATTACATAAAAGTCAGCGTTGCTGAGTGAGTTCGAGTTTTATAAATAAAATATTTTTCTTTCGATTAAAACCGCACTTTACTTTCGTAAGCGATCATATATCATACGTACAATTAGATAATCTCATTATTATCTTTCATCATAGTCAACTTACATTCATTCATTCTCTTTCTTAACGTATATTTCATTCGATCATTATTACTTTCACTTCTCTATGCTCCAGGCTAATGCCTCGAGCTATACCCCAAACATCATGCACAAGGCGGGTACTGGGCTGAAGACTATAAATAGACTTCAAACATCATGCCCGAGGCGGGCCCAGCATCGGGGTATCATCATTTGGACCAATGCCATGTGCTATACCCCAAACATCATGCACAAGGCGGGTACTGGGCCGAAGACTATAAATAGACTTCAAACATCATGCACAAGGCGGGCCCAGCATCGGGGTAAGCGACAATGGTCCCGTACGTATGGTCAGTCACAAAGTCTAGACCCCAGTGTGCATCCTTCTAGGGTAGCTAACCCGCACACCGTTGAGCTAACACCCTTCATTGGGTGTGAACCTCCTTACAGTGCTTGCAAGACTTTCTTACTTCCGATCGTTCATTAATGCATGCATTCATTCTTACTTCTCTTTAGTTATCTTCCACTTTCGTTAAGTACTACTTTACATAAGCATAATCATACGTCACACCACGTAAGGTCACGACATAAACATAACATGGAACAACATCATCACAATAGCATACAAAGCATGCAAATCGTAAACAAACACAGTTCCCCATAAAACCTCCTTTCTTAACACTTAAGCTCTACATCCTAAAATCTCAAAAAATTCTATCCCCTTAAAGAAATGCGATTGAGCAAACAAATGCGGATGAACAGACAAATGCGGATGAATAAACAAATGCGGATGAGTAACCAAATGCGAATGAACAACTCAGCTAATATTCTAAGTGTCCCAAAGAAATGCGCATGAACACTGTAGCGAATGCGCATGCATAAAGCACATGAAAGTTTTCAGAAAATATTCCGTCCAATGAAGTGCGCATGAACCAAATGCGGATGACCGAAGCAAATGCGCATTGACAAAACAAATGCGGATGAACATACAACAAATGCGGATGAACACTTAGCAAATGCGGGTGAACAAAATAGTCGATGTTCATCAAAATGCGGATGAAGACTTAACTAATGCGGATGAACAACACTTATGCAAATATTCAAACTTAATGTGGATGATCTAATAACCTGAAACCGCATCTTACACTATAATCAATTCCCAATCCTTATTCTTATACATTCATCGCACCGATCTATCATGCTAATCTCTTAGAACAAGCATACAACCATATAAACGGAGCAAAACATGCAGGCCCTAACACACCCACTAAAAGAACAGGGCCAAACTTACGGTACAAAATACTGGACATATTTAAAAGTTAGTTGCATGCAATTCTAGCCCCAAACAGGTTTAAAACATAGAAACCGGGGATCTAGAACTCACCTTAGCAGCCTTCGAGTATGACTTCCTTCAAACCCGTTTGCAAATGAGTTCAAACACCTAAAACCCACCAAATCACACCACCCGATCACACAAACAAACACACATAAGCAGACAACCGAGGCATAGGCCGGCCAAGAACAACTTAAAAAGGTGAATTCTTACCTTGAATTCGAATTCTTCTTCTTCCTTCTCTCTAAAACTGAAGCTCTTCTATGCTTTCTCTCTCTACAATCTGGTAAAAAGAAAATATGCAGAAAGGTGTGGGCGGCCATAACCTTTTGCACCCACTTTTTAATCTTTTTGTCCTTTTGACACATTTAGCCCCTCAACTTAGGTTAAATTGTGTTTTCTTTCTTTTTCTTCACGTTTATACTTTCTTTCTCGTCTTTTAAAAATTTTCCGGGTGTTACCAGTCCACCCCACTTATATCGGTTTCGTCCCCGAAACCTGTTATTCCTCAAACAAATATGGGTAATGCTGCCTCATCTCTTCTTCAGTCTCCCACGTAGACTCTGATCCCTTCCTGTGCTTCCACTGTACACGCACCAGGGGAACCACTTTATTCCTTAACCTCTTCTCCTTGCGATCAATGATTGCCACTGGTTGCTCCACATAATTGAGCCTTTCATCAACTTCAATATCTTCCAGTGGTACAACCATATCTTCGTCAGCTAAACACTTCTGCAGATGAGATACATGGAATGTAGGGTGAATTCCACTTAACTCATCGGGTAACTCCAACCTGTTGGCCACCTCTCCTTCTCGAGCAATGATTTGGAAAGGCCCTATGTATCTCGGGCTCAACTTGCCCCGCTTTCTAAACCGAATGATACCATTCCAAGGTGAGACTTTCAACATAACTATATCGCCCACCTAGAATTCAATCTGTCTACGTCTCTTATCGGCATATGACTTCTGCCTATCTTTGGCTGCCTTCATAAAGGCTTTGATCCTTTCAAGCTTCTCAGTGGTAGCCTCGATCACCTCAATACTTCCTAACTCCTTCTGACCAATATCACCCCAACAAATGGATGTTCTACATCTCCTACCGTATAGCATCTCATAAGGGGGCATACCAATGATGGCATGATAATGTTATTGTATGAGAACTCCGCTAACGGTAAGTGGTCATCCCAACTACCTCCAAAATCAATGACGCATGCCCGAAGCATATCCTCAAGCATCTGAATGGTGCTCTCCGGCTGACCATCCGTCTGTGGATGATAAGCCGTGCTGATATGTAACCTCATCCCCATTGATTCATGAAATCTCTTCCAGAACTTAGATGTAAACCGAGTGTCACGATCAGAAACAATAGACACCGGATCACCATGACGAGTTACAATCTCCCTGATGAATAGATCCGCTAACTTCTCAGATGAATACATCTCTCAGATCAGTAGGAAGTGAGCACTCTTCGTCAGATGGTTGACTATCACCCATATGGCATCGTACCCCTTCACGGTACGCGGTAGCTTCGTGATAAAGTCCATGGTGATATGCTCCCACTTCCACTCGGGTATATCCAAAGGTTGGATCTTACCGTATGGCTTTTGATGCTCCGCCTTCACTTGCAAGCAAGTAAGGAACTTACTCACGTACTCACTATGTCACTCTTCATACCCGGCCACCAATAATCTTTCTTCATATCCTGATACATTTTCGTGGCACCGGGATGAATGGAGTATCGAGTCTTATGAGCTTCGTCCATGATCTTCCCACGTAGATCCCCATAAAGAGGAATCCACATTCGTCCGAATCGGGTTCTAACACTGAGAGTGTTTTCACCCAATTCCATGACGAGACCTCTCATCCTTTCAGAGTTAAGATGATCTTCCTTCAACGCCTCATCTTGAAACTCCTTGACCTTCTTCATCACATCGAAGGTCAAAATCAATTGGTAAGCCTTTACCCGGATTGGTTCATGTCAGGATCAGTGATCTAAGTTTGATCAATTAGAGTTGAATCACAGCGGAATTAGAGCAAGAATTAAACAAATATAGCAAGAACACAATAAATATTCAATGGAACAGTACACGGTTATATAGAAATAGGGTTTTCTGCAAAGGGATAATAACATTCATGCACACATGCTTCGGTATGGCGGCTGCTAGGTTTTTCTAAGCTGCGCGGATTACAATTAGGTCAGCATTCCTTATATATAGGAATGTGACGTCTGCTGATGTCACTTGATAGTGACGTCTAACAGAATTATTACAAACTACTGAAAGTAAGCAAACTACTGAGAATGTTCACAACAACTGAGAACATCTCAGAGTATTCTAAGTACACGAAGAAACATAAAACTACTGAAACTACAAGTACAGAAAAGAAAATACAACTACTGAAAGGAAACCATCACAACTACTGAAGAGGTCTTCTTCAGCTGTTGTGACAATCATCTGAAACTTGGTCTTCAGTCTTTGTCTTCAGCTCTTTCACTTCAGACTTTGTCTTCAGCTCTTTTAGCTTCAGACTTTGTCTTCAGCTCTTGTCTTCAGACTTTGTCTTCAGCTCTTTCACTTCAGACTTTGTTATCAGCTGATGTCTTCAGCTGTTGCAGACTACTTCAGTTGTTGTAATGTCCGTGGGACTTAAAGGTTTTTCTGATCAGGCTCATTGGTTCTTTTGGTCCAACAAACTCCCCCTGAACCAATGCAGCCAAAACCTTTAAGCTTATTGAGGTCCCACTTATTCTTGGCAGAAATACTCTCTTGATCAGCTTTAGAGATATCGGATAAGCACAGGCCAGGGAACAGGTTTCAGTAGATGTGAATGTCAAAGGATGGAAGGGAACTCTGTCTTGGGGAACTGGACACAGAGCCGTTATCCCAACCATGAAACCTACTTCCCATTGATGAGTCTATAAGACTCTCTGACGTAGGCCTCAAGGAGAACAACTTGTTCCTCCTTAGTGAGTTCTTCTGCTTCTCCTTCGAAGAAGAACTCTGGGCCATAGTACTCTGATAAGTACTTTATCGTCTTTCCATTTTTCAACTCAACAGTTGTTATCTCTCTGTAAGCAAATTCATCTGGGTGAGTCCCTTCTAATAACAACTGGAGTTCATTTTTCTTGATCTCTTCAAGCCTCTTGTATAACAACCCCTTCTTGACCATTTTGTTCTCCATTAGAGTTTGAGGGGTCATCTTTGACTTGTAGGCTCTCTTGAAGTCTTCAAGTATTTCCCAGGGTGAGACTACAATGGCCAACATAATAGCAGCATCTATGGTCTTTCTCACTTGGCCATTGTATCTACTTGGTATGGATTTCTTATGAATTCTAGAACTAACCCTGGGGTCTGGCCAAATCCTTACTCTCTCCTTTTGATATTGAAAGGTATACCTGAGAGCATACAGCCTTTGAGCGTGTTTCTTCATGGCTTGTATAGATGATGACTGAGGAAACTCTTTGTCAATCATCTTCAAAAGTTGCTCATCGTGCTGTTTCTGCTGTTCTTCTTCTTCAATCTTAACTTTCACCATTTGCCTCTGAAAGTCTGGTGTGATCATTTGTTGACTTCTGGGCTCAGGTAATTTTAGAACAGCAGAGATTGGCAGACTATCTTCTTCATCATCTTCTTCTTCTTCTTCTACCATCCTCAACACCCTTCTCCTCCTTCTGGGTGCATCACTGGATGTGGTTTGAGGTGGTTTTTGGGGTAAGGGAGTTGGTTTTGAGGGTTGAGTTGATTTGGAGAGTTGTGGGGTTGGTTGTTTTTGAGAGGGAGTTTGGGAAGGCTGATCTAGCATTTTTATGGTGAGTTTGGCTTTGGAAAGCTTGGCCATATCAGTTCTCTTCCCAGCACCTGCTTCGTCTAAGGCTTCTATAATCAACCCCTTATTGAATTCTTCAGAAGCACAGATTCTGGTGGTTATTGCCAGAATACTGTCTCTGGTCCATGATTTAATCTCAATTAATGATCTTCCCAAGTATTTTGCAATAAACCTGATCATTATCTCCAACCTCTCCCTTTCCATCACACTATAACTGGCCCATCTTTCTTGTATCTCATTAATCTCCAGCCTTCTGATCTCAGTGTCTAATGTGGCTGTATCAAAGCCCTGTCTGAAGAGTTGATCTATTATTCTGTCCATTGATCTGCTGTGAGCTTCATCAGCTTCTTTAATCAGATCTTCCAATGATTTCTCTTCATCAGGCTTTTGAGTTTCAGCACTTTTCTTTCTCTTGTATGTGATCAGCTGTTTTTCCTGTTCTTTTTCTTGTTGTTTCTCCTCTTCCACTCTCTTTCTCTTTCTTTCTTTCACTGCCTTAGACTCCCCCTTTTTGGGTGCATTGGGTTCAGGGGTTTGAATGGCAGAAAGCTTCTTTTGCACAGCATCATCAACAAGTGTTTTTAGATTCGAGGAGATCCTCTCATCAATGGCTTTATGCACAATCTCATTGATGATGGGAGTGATGAGAGGTAAGGAATTTTGAAATGTAGCAACCATCTGCTCAGAGGGGTTCTGTCCCTGAGAGGTGGTGCCAACAACAGTGGCTGGTGGCTCAGTTGAGTGAAGTGGCGGAGTGTTTGGGGAACCTTCAGATGAAGGTGCCATCTGTGGGTTTATTGGGGCAGATGGACTTTGATCCTGAGACATTTTGGCAAGCAGTTCTTTGAGTCTGCTCACCTCAGCCTCAAGGATTGTGTTATGGGCTAAGACATCGTAGAAAAAGCCCAGGTCATCATCAGTTTTGCTGAATCACCTGACCTCCTGATTGAATCAGGATGTACATGCCCTGAGTGTAGATCAGTTGTAGCATGTGCCCCTTGTTCTTGGTTCTGGGGACTTCCTGCCTCAGGACTGAGTCCTTCATCGGCAGTTGCCTCTGGTGAGGTCTTAGAGATGTTACCAACTTCATCCTGTTCATTTGCTGAATCAGTAGAAGTGGCAGCCTCACCAGATGTTCTAACCTCCTCCTCTACACGGGGAGATTGAACATTATAACCCCTGTGCTGTGGGTTATCAGCAGCATTTTGGTCCTCTTCCTCAGCTGTTGAGGTTCTCCCCATTGTAATTGGTGTCTGGGGAGGAGGAGAGGAATGCAGCTGACTCAACACTTGTGCAACAATAAATGTTGGGCTTTGAGGGGCGGTTGCATTTGGAGATAGGTTTGAAGCAGATTGCACCCGGGGTGACTGGTGCTCTTCAATGGTAACCTTCTCAATTGAGATAGGTTCCAGCATTGTGGTATCCCCAATTTGGTTGCATCAGGATCCTGTTGAGAGGATGCCTGAGCGGCTAGGGCTGGTGGAGTCTTTGACACTACTGGGGGGTTAGAACCAGTAAGTGTTTCCTGTATTGGTGGTACAGGGGCATCCTCAGGGGACTCATCTCCCTGAGTAGCCTTTTTGGGCTTTTTGGTGTTGGGTTTGGTGGGGACTTTGGATCTGGAAGTGGAGGCTGTGGGTTCCCGCTGCTTGGGTTTGAGCAGCCGGGCAGCCCCTTTCATTGTAGGGTCAGAGTTGTGCCTGGAGTATACTTCAGGCAATACAGCCGGAGCAGGGACTCCAAGGCCAACAAGGCCGTCTGATTTTAGCTGTGTTAAAATTATGGCCATGAGAAACCTGGGATATAATATCCATCTGTTTGCCACAGGTTTCAAGGCCAGATCCTTTAGTTCCATAAAAACTATCTCAGAAAAATTTAAAGTTTGTCGTTCAAAGATAGAGTATAATACCTGTTGCCATCGGGAGGACATCTGATCCCATGAGGAGGTTTTTGGTGCAAGGCAGACATTCACCATGTGGAATATAAGACGTTCAGCATCATGGAAGTGCTTCTTCAGAATGGTGGTAGCACTTAAGTCTCCTTCATACCCGTTGTTGATGAAAGACATATCGGTTGTGCCTTTCGGGTATTCTGTGACACAGGTGGCATCATGTAGATCTAGGGTTTGTCGAATGATGTCCGGAGTGATGACCACCTGTTTCTGGTTGACCAACGACTGGAGAGTGATTTGGCTATCATTCTCACTAGTTTGCACAGAGACGTTGGTCCAGAACTGGCTTAGGGAATCGGGGTATATGGTAGGATTCAGAAGAAACGCGGTTCGGTACTGGGAATCTACCATAAGATCGATGGCGTTATCAAATTTGTTCCAGAAGGCCGATTTCGAGAGGTAGGCAACACAGTTGTGTCTGGGTTTGAGTTTCATGGTCGCCATTGTTGAGAGAGTGAAGGACGGAAAACGGCTAATGAAACGTTTGAAAGTAGGTTTAGGTATTTATAGGGTAAGAAAAGGCTGATATAAAACGACTGAAAGTGTTGGTGCTGTCATCAGTTGTTTGAAAACAACTGAAGACCTGGTTTTAACTTTCAGAAGTTGTAACAACTGAAGACTTGGTATTAGTCATCAGTAGTTGTGAAACTACTGAAGACATGGTTTTGGCTTCAGGTGTTGTAACAACTGAAGACTTGGTGTTAGTCATCAGTAGTTGTGAAACTACTGAAGACATGGTTTTGGCTTCAGTTGTTTGAAGTGAAGCAGCAGTTGTAGAAACAACTGAAGAGAAAATTTTCTCATCAGCTGTTGTCGTCAATTCTTAGCTCATCAGCTGTTTCATTCTGACCTCAACACTTCATCAGACTTTGTCTGAGTTTCAGATGTTTCATAGGTCATCAGTACTTATCTGTTATTCTGACATCAGCAGTTGTAACTACAGCAGTAGTTGTAACCACATCAGTTCTTTTCAACAGATGAGTACTTCAGTACTTTTAAGTAATTTAGTCTTCAGTAGTTATGAAAACTACTGAGGATAAAAGAACTTCAGTACTTATTTGTGACAGTAGTATACGAATGCTCATCAGTACTTGTTGACTGAGATCATCAGTAGTTGTCACTTATTCTAGCTGCAGCATACCAAGCCTTAACACTAGGTTTTGGAAAGTTGAACTGTCCAAAGGCTTAGTAAATATGTCTGCAAGCTCATCAGCACTAGGAACAAACTTTGGATCAATCAGACCTTTTTCAAAACAATCCCTAATAAAATGGTGTCTGATCTCAATATGTTTGGTCCTAGAGTGCTGGACTGGATTCTTGACAATACAAAGAGCTGAAGCACTATCCATTAGTAATGGAGTCTTAGTCTCTGTAATGCCATAATCCAGTAATTGATTCTGAAGCCAGAGTACCTGAGATGTACAACTTGCAGCAGCAATGTACTCGGCTTCAGCAGTGGATGTAGCAACAGATGTTTGTTTCTTACTCTGCCAAGAAACCAAACAGTTGCCTAGGAATTGACATCCACCAGAAGTTGATTTTCTAGTTAATTTACACCCTGCATAGTCACTATCAGAAAAAGCAACTAATTTGCAAGAGTGCCCAGTGGAATACCAAAGACCTAGAGATTGAGTACCTTGCAGATATCTAAAGATCCTCTTGACTGCAATCAAATGAGACTCTTTAGGAGCAGCCTGAAATCTAGCACAAACACAAGTTGCAAACATAATATCTGGTCTAGAAGCTGTTAAGTACATCAAGGACCCAATCATACATCTGTAAAGTGTTTCATCAACAGCTTTACCTTTCTGATCTGCATCCAGTTGTGTGGTGCTGCACATGGGAGTAGAACAGGGCTTACAGTGTTGTAAATCAAACTTTGCCAAAAGACTTTTTGTGTATTTTGACTGATGAATGAAAGTTCCATCAGCCTTTTGTTTGATTTGCAAACCTAGAAAGAACTGTAATTCTCCCATGGCACTCATTTCGAATTTTTGTTGCATCAACTTTGTAAATGCATCACACAACTGTGGATCAGAGGAAGCAAAAATAATATCATCAACATAAATTTGAACAAGGAGCTTATGCTGACCCACTTTCTTAATGAACAAAGTTTTATCTATGGAGCCTCTAGTGAAATTATTCTGAAGAAGAAAATTTGACAGTGTTTCATACCAGGCTCTAGGAGCTTGTTTCAACCCATAAAGAGCCTTATCAAGTTTATACACCCAATCAGGATGTTTATTATCCTCAAAACCTGGTGGTTGACACACATAAACCTCTTCTTTTATTTTACCATATAAAAATGCACTTTTGACATCCATTTGAAAAACTTTAAGATTGTGGAATGCAGCATAGGCTAAGAACAATCTAATTGCCTCCAGTCTGGCTACAGGGGCAAAGGTTTCATCATAATCAATACCTTCTTCTTGTGAAAACCCCTGGACAACCAGTCTGGCCTTGTTCTTGACAATTTGCCCATTTTCATCTGTTTTATTCCTAAACACCCATTTAGTGCCTATTGCACACTTACCTGGGGGTAGAGGAACCAGTTCCCACACTTGCTGCTTTTTGAACTGAAGAAGCTCAAGCTGCATGGCATCAACCCATCCATTGTCTCTTAATGCAATATGATAGTTCTTTGGCTCTTGCTGACTGATGAAAAGAGCATAGAAGCAGAAGTTGGACAATTGACTTCTAGTTGAGACACCAGCATTGATATCACCAATGATTTGAGACGTTGGGTGATTCTTCAGCTCTTGATACACTATGAGATCTGTGCAAGTGTTTGTAGCACGCTCAGCAGCAACAGATGTTGATCCAGATTCTTGAAACCAAGTGTTAGATGGCAGGTCAAATGAAGTAGAGGATTCAGAAATCTCATCAGCATTTGTTGTGGATGGTGCTACTGAAGCTACAGGAACATCAAGTTGAGTAGACTCAGGCAGTTGATCACTAAACTTGAATAGGTGAGTACTGGGATCATCATGAACATCAGTACCACCAGATGGATGACTAGCTGCAGAAGGTGATGAATTCACATGATCTGCAACAGCTGGAGGCTGATAAGGAACATATTGCAGTATGTCCAGATCAAACAACTCCACAGGGTTTTGTGGGATTTTGTCCTTAGGAGATTCATTGAACTTCACATGCAAGGTTTCTTCAACCATCTTTGTTCTACAGTTGAACACTCTGTAAGCCTTGCAAGTGGATGAGTACCCAACAAAATACCCTGCATCCACCTTAGAATCAAACTTTTGGAGTTGATCCTTTGTGTTGAGAATGTAACAAGGACACCCAAATGCTCTGAAGAATGAAATTAGAGGAGCCAAATGATGTAGAACTTCATAAGGAGTCTTCATCAACCTCTGATTCACTAAAGCTCTATTTTGCACATAGCATGCTGTGTTGACAGCTTCAGCCCAAAAGGTCAGTGGCAAACCAGAGTCAGCCAACATGGACCTTGCAGCTTCAATTAGGGTCCTGTTCTTTCTCTCCACTACTCCATTTTGTTCTGGAGTCCTTGGGATGCTATACTGCCTCTTGATTCCTTTTGAAAGGTAGAAATCATCAAGTGTATGGTTTCTAAATTCAGTTCCATTATCACTTCTTATACACTTGACTGATAGGGAATACTGCTTCTCAACATACAACACAAAGTTAATAATTGTCTGAGCAGCCTCATCCTTTGAATGCAAGAAGAAGGTCCATACAAATCTGGAGTAATCATCCACAATTACCAGACAGTATTTCTTCTTTGCCATGCTCATTACTCTCACAGGACCAAAGAGATCCATGTGCAGTAATTGCAAGCAGGCAGTGGACTTTGGTTCTTCTATAGGAGGGAATGAGACTTTGTGTTGTTTTCCTTTTAAACAAGCAGTGCAGGTTTCATCACAGAGGAACTCCTTTATTGGTAGACCTCTTACTAAACTATTGTGGATCAGCTGATTCATGTTTTTGAGATTAACATGACCCAGCCTTCTATGCCACAGTTTAGATTCCTGAGGAGAGGCCTTGGAGAACAGGCAAGGATGACCTTTTAACGCAATCTTCTTTGACAAATCCAAGGCATATACTCTTCCTATCCTGTTGGCCTTCAGGAGAGTATGTTCATCCAATACCTTGTCAATCAGCCTCAGAACTTTGGAAGACAGAATCCGGCAGTTCTGGCTTGTGAAAAGTGCAACATGCCCTTTATCACACATCTGACTGACACTCAGTAGATTATACTTGAGATTCTCCACATGGTTAACATCATCAAATCTGATTTCTCCATTTGACACAAATCCTTTCCCGATGATGTAACCCTTAGCATCATTTCCAAATGAGACAAATCCCTTCTTTCCTTGAGAGTAGTCATTAAGAAGAGAACTGCTCCCAGTCATATGCATAGATCCTCCACTGTCTACATACCAGATGCTTCTTTGGCATGCTGAAGAACCCTGCATTTATCATAAGAAACTAGTTAGCTTTAGAGACCCAAACCTTTTTGGTTTTGGGTCTGTTTTCATCAACAGATTTAACCATAACTTGTTTCTCATGATTAACAGCTGATGAAGGTGGAGATGGTGCTGAAATGGAATTCTTAGATTTGGGCTTGGATTTCCTTTTCAGTGGTTTGATCACAGGTGCATCTAGTTGGTTAACTCTCCCCAACAAATGCTGAACCATCATAACAAGTTGTGTCTGATTTGTTGCTAAAGCCTTCAGCTCATTTGACACATCAGTACTTGTTTTTGATGAGTTCCTGTGACCCACCATTTCCTCCTTCTTGAAATTCACAGACTTCGTCTGATGTTTATCATGAGGAACACTATCAGCTGTTTTCTGATAAACCCCATCCTTCTTTTTGGATTTTGGTGAGGCCTTGGGTTTATCAGTTTGAGATGACTGTGGTACAAACTTGGTTTCAAACTCATTTTTCATTTTATTTATCTCTTCTTTAATGAGCTTATCTCTGTTGAGTTTGGAACCCTTTTTGTACCAGCATTCATCAGATAGATGATTGAATTTACCACATATTTCACATGGCTTATTCTTCATCTTGGATTGATCAACTGCTGAAGTGGAAACTACTGAAGGTGTGATCTTCAGTACTTTCCTCCTTTCAGTACTTGTGTTAAGTACTGAAGGATCGGTAACAACTGAAGACTTGTTCTTCAGCTGTTCTCTATCCGTCCTGAAAGACCGTATGATAGATTCCTCAGCAGTTGTTAATCCTTTTATTTCATCAGATTTGAAATGCTTTTCAGATGTTGTGACTTGCCCTTCAGTACTTGGAGTACTTTGAGGAACAACATCTGAATTTCTCAGCTTCATGTGTTTATCAGCATTTAAACCATCAGGCAATTGATTTGCTGAGATCTTAACACTGACTTCATCCTCTAATTTTGTATTATCATTTGAGGATGAATCACATGATGATGTGGTTTGGAAATTACTTTCACCTTCAGATTTTACTATTGATTTTGAAGTAAAATCAGTAGGTGGTGCAGTATGATTGTAACCTATTCCAAACTTCACATTTGAAGCTGTTTGCTTGCTGAGAAGCATTTCAAATCCCTTGCAGGATGTTACCCATCGGTCACACTCAACTTGGGTAGCTGCAAGTGTCTCTTTGAGACTTCTGTGGTTCTCGAGTATGACCTCTACCTTAGCCTTTTCATCATTAAGTTGGCATTTAAGCTTGTAAATCTCATCATCTTTGTCATTAAGTGCAGACACATACTCATCTTTTCTTTTGGAAATAGTTTTCTCAAGCTCAAGATTTTGATTGATTAAAGCTACATTTGCCTCTCTAATAGAGACAAAGGCAGCTATGCATGATTCAGAACATAACTTGGCTTTAGCCTCAGAAGATATCTGGGTTACCTGTGAAGATGAAGCATCTGAGCAGGAACCCTCAGTAGACTCCAGGGCCATGAGAGCAAGATTCCCAAAAGGATGTTCACCACCATGTTGACCAGCACCAGCAGATAATTGCTCATTGAAACCAGAAAGATCATCTGGTAAGCTGCTCCAGTCAACAACTCCTGTGTGAAGAAGCTGTGATGAGGTTGAGATTGTGATGGAGATGGTTGAGGCTCAGGTAGGGCTTGAGGTTGTTGTGCTATAGGGACATGAACTGGATTTGGCTGTGGCATGTAATAGCAGGGATAAGGATATGGCATTGGACCCTGAGGGACAAAGTATGCAGGAGATTGAGGTTGTGAGTGATGACCAGAACTAGCAGGATGTTGCCCTTTGTTTTGTGAACTATTGCTTGGAAAGGTCACAAAGGGTGCAGAGGAGTTAGATCCAGTTGATCTACACTCTCTTGCAAAGTGCCCAAGCCTGTGGCATTTGTGACACCTCAACTTACTCTTGTCAAAACCAACTTTGGTTTTGCCAGAGAGTCCTGGAAATTTCCTACCAGTTCTCTTGTAGAACTTTTGAGATCTGATATTGATCAGGGCCATTTGGCTCAAAATATCCATCTCTTCTAAATCATCATCAGCAATACCCTGCAAATCATCCATGATAAAGCATAAATTATCACTATTACACCCAGAATGACTGTCAACACCAACAAATGCATGATCAGAACTGTTTGAAGAGAAATCTATATGCTCATCATAATGACTTTCTGATCCAGCATATTCTGACTCATGACCGACCAAGGCAGTGTTACCTGGTACAAAGTCATCAGAGAGCTTTCCTGATGATGCCAGTTTCCTTTTCTGCTCTATCTCTCTTTCAAATGTAAGCAGTTTCCCATGGAGTTGGGTGAGAGATAGGCTATCCAGATTTGCACTGGAGCGTAGGACAATGGTGTATGTGTCCCATCTCTCAGGCAGTGATCTGAGGAATCTGTTGTTCATCTGGCTGTTAGTATACTCATGCTTGACCATTTTCAGCTCAAGATCAAGCAGGAGAAACGCTCAAACTGTTGAGTCAGTGTCTCACCCTTCCTATGAGAGAATGTCTCATATTGTTGGGCGAGGATTTCTCTGTTGTTTGCTAAGACCTCATCAGTTCCTCCGAATTGTTCCTTCAAAGCATTCCAGAGGTCATGAGCAGTTTCATGATGCATAAGCCCAGAATAGATTTCATTCGGCAGTGCCATGGCCAGAATTCCATGGGCTTTAGCATCAATCTCAAACAGTTTACGATCTTCATCTGAGTATTGCTCCTTCTTCTTCGGAACCATTTGATTGGTCTCCGGATTGTTCACCATAGGCTTGTGTGGACCGTGAACCACAGATGTCCAACAACCTGAACTGTTAACAGACAGGTGATGGAGCATTCTTCGTTGCCATATGTTATACTCACTCCTAATCAATCATTAGATTTCAAGAAGATTTAGCACAAAAACACAACAAACTCAATAAGAACCAAGAAGAAACTCAAATTAAATAACCAGAAGCAGCAGAAAATCAATCTTTATAACCAATTCTTGCACATATGCTAATTCGATCAAACTATAGATATCAAAATAGCAGTTTCAATGATCAATTGTTAAACCGATCAATGATTAACCCGCTCTGATACCATTTGTCAGGATCAGTGATCTAAGTTTGATCAATTAGAGTTGAATCACAGCGGAATTAGAGCAAGAATTAAACAAATATAGCAAGAACACAATAAATATTCAATGGAACAGTACACGGTTATATAGAAATAGGGTTTTCTGCAAAGGGATAATAACATTCATGCACACATGCTTCGGTATGGCGGTGCTAGGTTTTTCTAAGCTGCGCGGATTACAATTAGGTCAGCATTCCTTATATATAGGAATGTGACGTCTGCTGATGTCACTTGATAGTGACGTCTAACAGAATTATTACAAACTACTGAAAGTAAGCAAACTACTGAGAATGTTCACAACAACTGAGAACATCTCAGAGTATTCTAAGTACACGAAGAAACATAAAACTACTGAAACTACAAGTACAGAAAAGAAATACAACTACTGAAAGGAAACCATCACAACTACTGAAGAGGTCTTCTTCAGCTGTTGTGACAATCATCTGAAACTTGGTCTTCAGTCTTTGTCTTCAGCTCTTTCACTTCAGACTTTGTCTTCAGCTCTTTTAGCTTCAGACTTTGTCTTCAGCTCTTGTCTTCAGACTTTGTCTTCAGCTCTTTCACTTCAGACTTTGTTATCAGCTGATGTCTTCAGCTGTTGCAGACTACTTCAGTTGTTGTAATGTCCATGGGACTTAAAGGTTTTTCTGATCAGGCTCATTGGTTCTTTTGGTCCAACAGTTCAGGCCTCTCCTTTCGGCTATGGGCATCCGCTACTACGTTGGCTTTGCCCAGATGGTAATGGATTTCACAATCACAATCCTTTATCAGTTCCAACCATCTCCTTTGCCTCATGTTCAAATCCTTCTTCTCGAAGAAGTACTTCAAGCTCTTGTGGTCAGTGAAGATGGTGCACCTCGTCCCGTACAGGTAGTGCCTCCAAATTTTTAATGCAAAGACCACAGCTGCTTGCTCTAAATCATGAGTAGGGTAATTAACCTCATGAACTTTCAACTGTCGGGATGCATAAGCTATAACCTTCCCTCGCTGCATCAACACACAATCCATCCCCTAGTAAGAAGCATCTGAATAAACCATCAAATCCTTGCTCCCTTCAGGTAATGTTAAGACAGGAGCTTGAGTCAACCTTGTCTTCAACTCTTCGAAAGCCTTCTCTTGCTCCTGACCCCAAACAAACTTCACATCCTTACGGGTCAACTTGGTCAGTGGAGAAGCTATCTTAGAGAAGTCTTGGATGAATCTCCTATAATAGCCCGCCAACCCCAAGAAACTATGGATCTCGGATGGCGTCCTTGGAGACTTCTATTGCATCAAAGCTTCCACTTTTGCCGGGTCTACCATAATCCCCTCGGGATTCACCACGTGACCCAAAAACTGAACCTCGCGCAACCAGAACACGCACTTGGAGAACTTAGCATACAACTTCTCCCTTCTCAACGTCTCTAATACCTCTCGAATGTGACCGGCATGTTTCACCTCGCTCTTCGAATAAATCAAGATATCATCGATGAACACAATCACTGATTTATCCAACATCGGCCGACACACTTGATTCATCAGATCCATAAAAGCAGCTGGCGCGTTGGTTAAACCGAAAGACATAACGAGGAACTCGTAGTGTCCATAACGCGTACAAAAAGCTGTTTTAGGAATATCCTGCTCCTTCACCTTCAACTGATGGTAACCAGATCGGAGATCTTTTCTCGAAAACCAACTGGCACCTTGGAGCTGATCAAACAGGTCATCAATCCTCGGCAATGAATACCGATTCTTCACCGTCAACTTGTTCAGCTCACGGTAGTCAATACACATCCTCATACTACCATCCTTCTTTACAAACAAAAACGGGGCACCCCATGGAGAGATACTCAGTCTAATGAACCCCTTATCAAGCAACTCTTGCAGTTGCTCCATCAATTCCTTCAGCTCAGAGGGGGCTAACAGATACGGTGCCTTAGCAACAGGTTGGGCATCGGGTATCAGGTCGATCTGAAACTCAATCTCAAGGTCCGGCGGTACACCTGGTAAATATTCTGGGATCAAGTCTGGGAAGTCACACACAACCGGTACATCAGACAATTGTGGTGTTGGCATATCAACATTTTTTACGTAGGCCAAGTAGGCACTACATCCACGCCTCATACACTTTCCCGCCACCGCCATTGAAATCACCTTCGGAATTGTAGTAACTCGATCACCGTAAATCGTCACTAAACTCCCGCCAGGCGCTGTCAGCCAATCATCTTCTTGCGACATACGATATTCGCCTCGTAGGCTGCTAACCAGTCCATTCCCAGGACTACATTGAAACCGCCTAAGGTCATCACGAATGGTCTAACAGGAAATTTTCTGGGTGTTACATAGAGAAGGTGATGTCTTTGTCCAAACTCACCTAGGAAGATCTGTGCTCAACAAGTTTAGTGGGCAATATCAAGGGGAAGATATGGAGATGTTCCCGCATGTGATTGATGAAAATGCTGATATACCTCAAGAACTCCTATTCCCTAAACCACAACATCATGAACCCAATTTTCTTTCACCACCATCCTTTACCAACATACCAGATACACCACCTGTACATCCTCTCTCACCACCAAGTGAACACACCCAACTACTATCTCTTTCATTTTCCCAAACATCAATGAATTCTGTTTCAACTGAAGTAGTCTCTCATGAACATACCGAACCTATCTCACCTATCCAATCTCAATCATCACTATAATCTGGTGCAACAGAACCCATCTCACCACTTCTACCAACAGAACCAACTTTCTCACCCACACCTACTGAACCTACTGAAAGCCCAACTTACACTGAACCACTCAACTTTCATAAGGATGAGCATGATGCTATGAATGAAGGCACTACAGAGGAGATTTGTTTAGATGTAGAGGGGGAGAATAATGAAGAAGTTGAACAACAAGCTGAGAGTGAGAGTCATTTTGTTGATATCACTGCTTACAATGAGAATGATTTAAGAGATGAAGAGATAGATGTAAGCAAGAGTTTCCTGGTGGCAAAATACAACAATATTATCATTAAAAGCAATAAAAAGTTGGAGAAGTTAAGAAAAATTAAAGGGGAGATGATTGAGAAAGACAAAGCAATAGCAGCTAAAGATACAACAATCAAGAGGTTGAAAGAAGAGATAGAAACAAACAATACCTTGATTGACTGGATGGATGAGGTTGTAACTGAGTCATGTGAATCTCTTGAGAAAGAGAAACAAGAAAGAGAAAAGGTCATGTCTGAGCTGAACATGTCATTGAAAACTATCTCCGATCAGTCAATGTTGCTGAAAGCTAAAGATGATGAGATAGAGACTTTGAAGAAGAAATTGTCTGATCAAGAGATGGGTAGTCAAAAAGAACACCTCAAGGAAGCTGATATTCCATTATTGAAACCAAAGGAACCAACAATCATGTATGGCAGGAAGAGAAAGTACTTGGGAAAAGTTCAAGATGATGTGATTGAACTTGGAGACACCTCAAAAAGAAGAAAAACAATATCTCCAAAGCACACACCACCAATTGAACACATTGAAGTAGATAGTGATGATGAGTGGGAAGAATTAACAAAAGAAGAGCCTGCTAAAGCTGCTAAAGAAGCAAAGTCTGATGACTTGCTATTAACCACTGAAGACATTTTTGAGGAAAGAGCCCAATCCTCAATGTTCATGGATTTGATCAACAAAGGGTTTCCTTATGATATGGTTGAAAGAATGAACATGTCTGAAATGATTCAAGTTTTGAAAGAGTTTGATGCTGTAAGGCTAATGCTGCCGGTATGTAATTATGAAACATTCTAAAAATACAAAGAAATGGAAAAGATAAGGAATGAACTTGGCCATTATGACACAAAGAAGCTAACCGAGTACAACATGACTTGTTGGTTACAAAGTCATAACTCTAAGCAACATGAGCTTAACAAAAGAACAATAAGTGAGCTACGAGCCATGATGGAGCATGTAATGAAGGTTGAGCTAGACACAGGTATAAGATTCAGGACTGGAGCTCCTAATTCTACTTACAAACAACAATAAAAATAAACTCATGCTAAGCCAATAGTTGTAGAAAGCAGAGACATGCATAAGGGAAAAGAAAAGTTGATCAGAGAGCCAAGAGATGTGAGACCCAACAAAATATGGCCATTGGGCACTGCTGTGAGGGAGATAACTGAGGAAAAGACTACATTGATTCAACTCTTTGATCTGATGACAACTCCTAGATCATCTTAAGAAAATAGAATAATAGCATGGAGATTTGATGCAGAGTGGAAATGTGCCGTTATAAAGAGAGCATCAGGGATGGTTCAATACTATCCTGGGATGGAGTCTCTCGTCTCTCTACCTGATGCTAATTTGTAATGCCTTCAAGCCATTCCTATCACCAATTATCCCATTAATCCAAGAGGAAGGGATTTCTCTAGAATAGTTGCAAAGCTGAGACATAAGTTCAAATAGGATGTCTTGAAAGAAGCAAGAAGAGAAGATGAAGAGCAGAAGAGAAGAAGAC